>JAOTRO020171505.1:0-12285 GCA_028566515.2 Pyracantha coccinea | reverse complement strand
ACAAACATATTAAGACTTCTTTATAGCAATCTGAGACAACAAGAATTATTACCAAACCGTATGAATCACACTCATACTCTAACATTGGATGCAAAAAACAACCCTGGAAATTAACCCAGCTTTCTGACGAGAGATTCGGCGGCTTCGAGCCATTTTTCTTGCCAATTCTAGCCACGGCAGGACCCACGTTGCTATATTTCTCTTCCTCTCCTTTCGGGCTTCAAATTGGTATATTAGATTGTTAGTTTTAGTTGAGTTTCGAAGCTGGGAGGAGCTGGGAACGTTTCCTGGCCAAGTTTCTCGGGTTCCGGCAGTTGCAGTGGCAACCGGCCGAAGAAGGAGGAAAAAAAAAAGCCCAGATCCGCGACCCAGATCCGAATCCGAACCCAGGATTCGGCCCGACCCGGTTCTAAAATGCATATGGAATATTCTCTGGAATATTCTCTGGAATATTCTTTGTGTTGACTTTTACAAAAATTCTCCTAGGCTAATTTCGACGTCCTGAGTTCATTTTTAACATCCATTTAGGAAAATTCTGGAATTTTAACATAGTTGACCACCGGGGCGTCTCGGTTGACTTTTTAGGGTTGATCGTTGAACTTTTCGTTGACTTTTTACAAAATTTGCCAGGATCCTCCTTAGCGTATTTCGACGCTCTGATTCCGAATCTGCACTCCGTTTTTCTAAATTTAGTCATTTAAGTTGAGTTTTACTAATGGGTCCCAATATTATGCTTAGGTGCGATTACTATCGGAGATTCTAGCTATTCTAGTTCGAACGGCTGTGACCTCGCAAGTATTTGTGAGTGAGTCTTTGCTTTTAAATATTATATATTTATTTATTTATTCTAATGTTTATAAAATTAGCGAAACGATGAAATTATCCTAAATCCTACGAGATGCATAGGTATGCATACTTTTGTCAGATTTTAATTATGGCCATGATTAATATTTATTGAATAGTATTATGTCGATGTAAATTGTTGACTTACTGCGTGTGAAATTCGTCCCCGGATTTCACTATATTAAAATTATGTATTCCTTTTTTTTGTATTCGTTTTTGTAGTTTCAACACATATATATTTGTAGCATATATTTTTTTGGATAAGTAAAAGGACAAAATTGCCCCTATTGTTTTACGGGTGTGCTATCCACACACCCCTTTTTACTTCTCCCACACCCTTTGTTAATTTCTGTCATTTGATCTTCTTCAATTCATCTGATCTGACGACTGAAAATTAAAAGGGTGTGTGGATATCACACCCCTTGTTTTAAACGGGATTCTTCACGAACGTATTTGATCCTTTCATGATTTTTCAGATTTCTTTACATATTTGTATGGTACTCATTGATACGAACGCGTGGGTGCAAACATAATATAATTTTGAGTTATAATGAAGTAGTTATAAACAAGCAAAGAAAAGAGCAAAATGGTCAATTGACAACTATCTGGAAGGCTCCAGATTTTCTGGAGCAAAGATCTGTGAAGCCATGTGTGTGGCTGTGATGGAAATGAAAGGAGAGAAAAGCAAGGGTGCAGACCAATTAGAGGAGGAAGGAAGGAGGGGAAAAGAGAGAGCGAAGGAGCACGGGATCGGATCCTTTTGGACACCCGCGACCCGACCCGGCTCCCACCATGTTTTTCGACGCCTTTTCAAGAGTTTTTTTCGGCGAATCACACCCACCCACCACCTTGAAACAACTCAGCATCATCCATTCTTCCATATTCACCAAAAAATCGAAGAGATAGGCCTCGATTTCATGACGAACCGCACTGGTAGGTACGGTGGTTCCATGGCGACGATCTGTTAATTTCAATAGCAACAGCATCGACTACCACCATGGTTCGACTCCCAGTGAGGCAGGGAACAAAGTGCAAAAGTTTGGGGGCGGCGGAGCTTCGAATTCAACGGATCGAGGTTCACCTCTTTTTTGGGTTTTCGACAGTTCGAGGGATTTTCTGGCTACTTCCCGACCGAATTGGATTTTGGCCCAGGTATGAACATTGCTCCCCTTGACTTGCTTTACATTTTTGTGAAATTTGGTATTTTTTGGAAATAGTTGAATTTTCCGACGAGTCAGGGCGGCAGACCATCACGTGCGGTGGGGCGTGGGCTGATACCCTAGCTGACCTTTCTAGGCTAAATTTTGATGCCCTAATTCTGTATTTGACCTCTATTTAGGGAAAGTCGGATGTTTTAGTATAGTTTCGTAGTTGATCGCCTATTTGGTCGCCATTTGATTTTTAAATGAATTGACGATCTGACTATTGGATCAGCACCAAATTTTAATAGAAATAATATGTAATATTTGATGACATTAGAAACTGACGGATCGAGAATCTGATGTACGGATCTTCCCTCATTGGATTTTTAAGTTTGTAAAATCAAACGTTGACTTCATATGAATTTGCGATTGGCGAAGATCCAACTGTTGGATCGTAAAGAAGTTTTAGTATGTTGTTCTAGAAGCATAGTGTGGACTTTGGGAAGTGATGGATTAGAAATCTGATTGGCGGATCCTCCAGGTTAGGTTACTAGGGTTGTGGACCCTACCCTCAATCTTGATCGATGGTTGACTTTTTAGTCAACTAGCCGAGTTCTTCTAGCCTGTCGCTGAGCTTAGAGTGTTGTTGGGATTCCATGGAGCTTATTGGGCTTAGCATGATGATGTGTCTTCTTTGATTGACGTGCACCTCGATTTATATACTGATGACATCAGATTGTGATATAGTTGTTTATTTTATGTGATTTGACTTGTGTATTGAACTTGTTATGGAGTGTGGTTGATTTGTATGTTTGGCCTGATGTGATGAAATGTGAGGGCTAGGAGTGGACCATGAACCCATAGTCATGGGGTTTGTTGCTTCGAGACTTGTTTCACATATCGTATCATTATTTCATTTCTCGTTTCGTTGAGCCATTCTAATTGTGTACCTTGTGCTTTGTTCCATTTCTTGTTTCGTTGAGCTTTTGTATTTTGAGTACTTGTTTCATGTCTTCTTTTTCGAGCATTGCTATATTTCTTGTACTTCTGCTCGGTTCCATTGAGTGATCCGGAACTAGGTTTCCGCTGGTGTTCTGTTGAGTGGTCCAATTCCCTGCTCCGTCTGGATTCCGTTGAGAGGTCCGGAATCCCTTATGATCTGCTATTCCGTTGAGTGGCTCGGAATTGTATCCAACTTGGATTTCATTGAGTGGTTCGATATGCATTGTACTCCGCGATTCCATTGAGTGGTCTAGAATTGTATCCACTCAGATTCCGTTGAGAGGTCCGAAAGCCCTTCTACTCCACGATTCCGTTGAGTGGTTCGAAATCGTATCATGTTTTGGACTCCATTGAGTGGTCCGGAATCCCCTTTTGTGTCTTGGTTCTGTTAAGTGGTCTGGAACTCGATGTTGATGGATTTCATTGAGTGGTCTGAAATCGCATCATTTGACTTGTTGGTTCCTTGGATTTGATTTCAGCTTCAAAGATGTAGGCTTCGGTCGAACCGTGTCACTCTAGCCCTGCATTTCGGTGTATGGTATGTGTTATTGATTGATGTGATTGTGGAATGATGTTGGTTGTGGTTGTTGTCATTATGATTAGACTCATTGACCAATATGGTTAGAGATTTATGTTGCGCTTAGTCGAATGTTCCTCGAGATGTTGCATGCTTTTTGTGTGGTATTTTGTTGAGACATAGGGATTTATGTGATGATTGTTTGAGTGTAGTGAATGACGAACTACAAATGGCTTGATCCCTATTTAGGGTACGTAGGCAGTTTAACAACGAGGTTAGATACAGCCATAAAGTGTACAAAAAATTATTACGTAGTTGGATCTTGAGTTGTGCTTTGCACATATTCTGGAGGCAGGGTATGTTAGATATACATGTAATTGGTGACGTTACATGTCAATCCTGGATGTATATCGGGATTGGGGCATGACACTTTCATACTTTCAATTTATTTTCATCACTGTTCTAAAAATCTCAGGCGGCGTTAGGCAGCTGGTCATAACCCCAATTAGTTTCTAGGCATTCAAAAATTAAGAAAGTGTGTCTAGACCTACTTAGGAATCTGCCTAGCTTACCTAGGCGCCCGCCTAGTCTGCCTAAACTTGCTTAGGCACCCACCTAGATCACGACTCTCACTTAGATAAAAAATCGATAACTTTCATTTTGCACTTTAATTTTTTAATAAATGTAAGAGAGTTGTTGAATACTTGGATGAATGCTTATTATATGATTGTTCCCCGGTGGTTTCAATATGTTCTAATACTTTATAACCTATATGTCATTTTATTTTGCAATTTATGTATCTCATTACATTTATATATGTTTTTTAAGCATAAATAAACACTTGTTTTTATAATAATATAATAAATTTACTTAAATCCGCATAGTCCGCCTAAGCCCCGCCTAGCCGCTTAGGCGCAAGGCCTTAGCCCACCGCCGACTAACGTCTAACGTCTTTTAGAACCTTGATTCTCATAAGTCAACACTCTTCTCTTGTTTTTGTCTAGCTTTTTTTTTTTCTTTTTTCTTTTTTCATTCAATCCTAAAGGTTAAAGAAACTAAAAAAGTGCAAAAGGAAAAAATGAAAAGTGAAAACCAATAGATCAATTTTTTTATTTTATTTATTTAGTAAAAAGTATGTTAAAGCTCAAGCCCACCCATTTTTAAGCCAAGCCCACTCCAAGTCAAGAGCTGGACTTTCCTTACACCACCCTCTTCACTCCTATATGATTTCCTAAGACGAACAAGCAGGAACCTACAACTTATTGCATCACTCTGAACTCTTGATTAGATGTGTCATTTGTGTTTGTAAAAGAAATTCACCCGTACTTTCATGTTTTGAAAATTTGAAATAAACAATGAAAACTCTGCTGTATTTTTATAGAAAAAAATAGGTTCACACTTCACATTCTAAATCATGTCTCTATCCTTGATGACGGCTTACTGATCATCCAGACCACCATATTATTATCTTCTTATTTGACTGTCCCTTGTGGCTTATGGATGTATTGCTAAGGATTTTGTTAGTTGTATAACATTGGTACAGTGAAATGATGCTATATTTATGGCTAGAGCATTTTCAATGGAGTAGGCAAATAAGTATTCAAATTCATTTTGATGAACCACGCAGATCTTGGGAAACAATTTTTCTTTCTTTCCAAGGTGAAAAAAATAAACTTTCTTTCTATTTAAGGTCCCAACAATTAATCATAGAATTAGAAACCTTAGATATTGCATATACGAAGATGGAAGGATTTGAGTGAACTGTTTGATTAAGGGTGTTGACTTTCATACTTCCAATTTATTTTCATCATTGTTCTAAAATTTCCGCCTAGGCGCCATGCGGTTGGTCACAACTCCAATTAGTCCTTAGGCATTCGAAAATTAAGAGATTGCTCCTAGACCTACTTAGGAGTCCCGCCTAGCTTACCTAGGCGCCCACCTAGCCCGTCTAAACTCGCTTAGGCACCCACCTAGGTCGCGACTCTCACTTAAACAAAAAATCAATAACTTTCATGTTGCACTTTAATTTTTCAACAAATGTAAGAGAGTTATTGAATTCTTGGATGAACGCTCATCATATGATTGTTCCCAGTGTTTTCAATATGTTCTCATACTTTATAACCTATATGTCATTTTATTTTGCAATTTATGTATTCCATTATAATTTTGTATGTTTTTTAAGTATAAATAGACACTTATTTATACAATAATATAATAAATTTACTTAAATTCGTCTAATCCGCCTAAGTCTCCGCCTTACCCCGCCTACCCACCTAAGCGCTAGACCCCAGCCCGCCACCCGACTAGCGGCTAGCGTCTTTTACAACCTTAATTCTTGTAAGTCATAACACTCCTCTCTTGTTTTTGTCTAGCTTCTTTTTCTTTTTCTTTTTTTCATTCAATCCTAAAGGTTAGGAAACAATGAAAAGCGAAAACCAATTGATCAATTTTCTATTTTATTTATTTATTAAAAAGTATGTTAAAGCCTAAGCCCACCTATTTTTAAGCCAAGCCCACTCCAAGTCAAGAGCTGGACTTTCCTTGCACCAGCTTCTTCACTCTCATATGATTCCCCAAGACGAACAAGCAGGCACTTCCAACTTATTTCATCACTCTCGACTCTTGATTAGATGTGTCTTTTGTGTTTGTAAAAGAAATTCACCCGTACTTCATGTTTTGAAAATTTGAAAGAAACAATGAAAACTCTGCTGCATTTTTATAGAAAAAAATGGGTTCACACTTCACATGCTAAATCATGTCTCTGTCCCTGATGATGACTTACTGATCATCCAGACTACCATATTATTATCTTTTAGTTGACGGTCATTTGTGGCTTATGGATGTATTGCTAAGGATTTTGTTAGTTATTGCTAAGGATTTTGTTAGTTGTATAACATTGGTACAGTGAAATGATGCTATATCTATGGCTAGAGCATTTTCAATGGAGTAGGCAAATAAGTAGTCAAATTCATTTTGATGAACCACAGATCTTGGGAAACAATTTTCCTTTCTTTCCAAGGTGAAAAAAAAAATTATCTCTATTTAAGGTCCACACCACTTGCCAAATTTATTTTCATTGACCTCTCCTTAAAACTACAAAAAACAAAAACAAAAAAAATTCATCGACTCAGTTGAAAATATTTTGCAACTTTGAACGAATTATCACTTGTTATTTTAGGCCTCGATGCCTAATGAATGAGATATTGGACTCCAGTGCATAAGAGAGCTCCATTATGCTTATCTAATGTTGATCTTAGGGGTTAGTAGAGTTGGAGTCTAGTAGCATTCTATTCTACTTGTAAGTGAAAGTGAATAAAAAATTAAGTTTCAAAGGACAAAGTGACACAATTTAAGTTTCGGGCCGGGGGTAGGTGGGGAGCGAGATTGAAGTTGAGTTACAATGGGCATTACAAAAAATAAGCCTATTGTATATTGAATATGATATGGTTGTGCATTATTCAGGAAATAATCATCAATCTCAAAATCCATTAGATTTTTTTTTTTTAACACTTCTCAATCCACCTCCCCATGCATTGAGGCCAATATCTCAGTCTCTCTTAGAATGTGTTTACACACCCGTAATCGGAATGAAAATAAGGAGTTTGATTCCAATTACGGATCATTCTTGTGTTTATTAAGATATGAATAGGGGGCCCACAAGAAAAACTGGAATTCAATTCCTTCTTTTGGAGGAATTGGATTCCTTGGTGAGAGGTGAGAATTGTATTCTAAGAGAAACACTCTAAACTGATAAATCAGATCGTGTATGCTGGTTGGGATGTCATTTCGTGTCTTCATGTATGCAGTCAAACACTCTAAACTGATAAATCAATCGAGTTTTCTCTCCACATCGAGATTAACTAGCTACCATTTCTGTTCAATGTTCATACAAGTGAAGGTGGCTTTTGGATCAAAAATTATCTTGAACTAGTCAGAAACCATGGAGATTGACTAGCTAGCATGTATGTTTAATGTTTTCTTTTTCTATTTTTTGTTGGAAAGGTTTTATTTTTCTTTAAACTGACCTTTTAGAGTATTGATAGAAAGATTAAATTTGCAGACTAAATATTGTAAACTAAATGACATGCAAGCTGATAATTAGATTATTAGTTAAGTGTTGAATAAAGTGCTTATTTCTTATTAGTGACATATCATTTAGTCTGTAAATTTAGTCTACAAATTTAATTTACCTAGCATTACCCCACCTTTAATGCATTAAAATAGTTATTTATTTATTATTATTATTATTATTATTATTTTACATTTGGCAATGATATGGCAATAAGTAGGCCCTGTTTCTGCTATATTAGGGATTTAACATATTTTTTAACGGAACTGACATAAAATAAAGTAACTAAAATTTTGAATTTTAGAGGACAAAATGACACAATTTTAGTTTCGGGGCAAAGTGGGTTGAAGTTGAGTTTCAATGGTGATTGTTGATGATGGTTGAGCGTTATTCTGGAAATAATAATTAATTTGAAAATACATTAGATTTTCTTTTTTGTACATTTCTCAATCTCAATCTGCCTCCCCATGCATTGAACTTGCTTTCGTTCCATAGTAGCCATGCCTGGTTTCAGTTGCAAAATTATATATCTTTATGTTGGAAAATATTAGTATTTTAAGTATTATATTATTTGGGTTTTCTTATAAGTTTAGTTTGGGTCTAGCCTGCTAGTATTAGAATTAAGTTTGTTCTCTATAAATATAATGTTTCGTATCTCTGAAGAATAAGTTAAAAACAATGTAGTCACTTGGATTATAGAGTCGTCATGCTAATCTTTCTTTACGTTACTAAAATCATATTAGTTTATAGTTACTTTGTTCGTTCGTTAGTTACGCACTCTAATATTCGAATCATAGTAGGTTTCGTCCTTCGAGATTTAATCTGCTCATGTTCGTATTGTCTGTTTGTTGTCATTAGGCTTTTGTTTAAAATAATAATAATAATAATATTGTGATGTCCGAGTTTTGAAAGAAGTGAAACTCTATGCTCCTTTCTTGCGGTTCTGAAACAAAAACCATGATTCTGAAAGAAGTGAAACTCTATGCTCAATTGGCAAACAACTGAAAGAAGTGAAACTCTATGCTCCTTTCTTGCGGTTTTGAAACAAAAACCATGATTCCTTCTTTCCTAAGTCTGTTACGAAAACCCACCGGGCTCGAAGGTCACACGAATTCGTAAGGAAGCATTTCCTGCGGGCATCGATACAGAGCTTCTATGGAAACAAATATTGATCATGTCATTCAATCTCATATTCTCCCAAGAGGAGACTCATCCGCATGATCATCGACCAGCCATAGATCATAATTATGGAAGCGTTTTATCTTCTTCTCAAAACCCAGGATATAATTATTGTGAAGGCGGAAAAAACTGAAATGAAGGACCATGGCCTGCTAAAATAGGTCCGCATGAGAGTAGCCCAGTAGCTGCTGTAGTAGGACTCCACATCTCTGAATTGCTCGGAAAGGTAGCAATCTCTTATTTCTAAGCCAATATTTTCCCCCAACTTTCTGAACAGCTTAGCTACGCTTTGGTCGTTCAGTGAGAAGCCGGTACTGATGATGCCATCGGAACATAGTAACTTGACATCTCTAGTAGAAGTCAGGAGACAGCTCATGAAAGAAATATAAGTGCTGAACCACGTACCTGTGTATTGGCGACATTGTTCTAAGGCCAAGCAATTGATGATGAAGGTAGTGGTGAAGTCATTGATGGTTAAAGGTGGGATATCTAGAACCCAATTTCGGAAATTGATCTCCAAGAAGCTGTCCGCTGCTTTGCGTGCCTTGAACTTGATTCCTGAGGATTGTAGTTCTGTGGTACACTGGATTGACTTGAAGGATGGATGGCATAACTTTTGAGAAGAGTACTGATTATTTGAAGTGCCTTGGAGGGGAAGGAAGGTTAAGTAAAACAAGTCAAGCAAGTGCTCGACCTCCATCATTCTTGAGTTTTTAAGTACTTCAGGAGGCCTAGGCAATGAGTTACTGAAGAACTTAACCGCAAGAAGGTTTAGCAGATCCCCACCTTTACGATGATCCGATGAGATGTCGTATAATCTTTCGAGGACGAAGAAAGGGAGTTGATTTTCAAGCTTGAGGAGGTCCCTCATGAGAATTGGAATCAACCATGGCATGGCTAAGATGGGGTTGCCATCCCGATCATTTTCATCAACAACGTGATCATCGCCACTGCTTTCACAAACATATCGCAAAAGCTCAATGATAAAGCACCCATCAAGAACCATCATTTGAACAAATTCACTAACACTCAACTCCTGGTGGTCGGAATAGCAACTTCTCGTGTATTCCTCCAACCTGCTCATGGCTCCTATGTAGTCTTTTAGGTCGCGCTTTGTTCGCCAAAGGAGGCAGTCAAGAAACCACCATTTGCAGCTCTCGAATTCCGATAGTTCCTTTTTGCCGCGGTGGTATGGCCCGATGGAGACGATTTCAGGCTGAATGGATTTTGGACTGATTCCGGTGAGGCCGGGAGGAACTTTGTATATGCACACAGATCTCCTATTTTTTGCTGTTGGAATTCCTCGTCCGTTTTGCTCAAGACGGCTTCGCATAGCAGCTACAGATTCGTCGATATCAATCACCACCTCTTCTGCAGTACAATTTTGCTCTGCTACTACTTTGATACCGTCACTGCAAGCCATCTCTCTCTCTCTCTCTCCAAGTTTGTGAATATGAAAACTTGGGTGCAACGATATCTTATGCATATAGATTAGACTATTATTAGAGATCAAACCTTATGCACACAGATTAAAGACTATATTATTAAAGACCAAATCTCCTGCATTTATTTTTGTGTGTGGCTTTTCTGTCACCTCTATCATAGTTAAAACATTATTTAATATTATAAAGAAATGTGCATTATTGTGGACTAGTGGGAACTCAATGTCATGACTCATTATCTTTGCAAGCACGCGGAAGTTTCACATAGCTGTCCGACGTATTATTTAAATTATAGTGAGTACTCCTTTCATGGCTTTTTCTTAATGCTTTCAAGACTAACTACAAAAGGTCCGACAAACAAAAAATTTTAATTACAAAAGGTCCCAACAAGAAACAAGAAAAGTAGGCGAACTTACCGGCTTTGCTAACGTATATATTGGTGAGAGAATCCAATACCCAAAAGCTAAAGGTCAAGAAAACAAATATATTATAACAATTTGTATATGGATGAATCATTACTGTATTTTAAATATAAAAACGAATAATCTTTACACCTATTCTCTATGTCTTTTTTGTTGTGTGTATATTTATTTATGTTGATTAATATTGTCTGCAAACTTTCTTTTGAATCTGTGATACGCGTGTAGGTTATTACTACAAGCTTTAAATAATGGGGAATGTTAAAGAGACAAAATTTACAAACTAAATAATGTGTTACCAACAAGAATGAATGTGTTTATCAATGCTTAAGTAATAAATTAATCATCAACTTCCATGTCCTTTAAATTTTAAAATTTTGTCTATAAATTTAATCTCTCTAGCATTACCTTGAAATAATTGTAGAGTGTCGTGAGCTCGAATCAGTTATGAAGCTATCACATAATGACATCAAGTCATATGAAAAATGATCTGGACCGGCCTTTTCATACATTCGGGGGTTCGGTAAGGTAAAGGATTTAATCCTACATTTATATATATACCAGCGATGCTGGGAGAAGGATAATCCAAAACTCGAAATCTGGGGGTAAGGATAAATGCATGCTTACATGCCCTTGCACCTTCACTGTTTGATGATGATTAACTTATTTAAAGCAAGACGGAACTGGATTTGAAATTGGGGTGGGTAAGAACTACCAGTTGTATTTATACACAAAAAAGAAGAAGATAAACCAGACCACATCTTGATTAGTTTAGTTTGGTTCGGTTTAGGAAACGACCTAAACAAACCACATCGGTACACTTGGCATTTATTTATTGGTTTACACCATGGACAATCATGTTTCATCTCCTAGATATAGGGTTGGGATCAAGAAACAAAATTTTTTTACACTCTTTTTGAGCATTTAGATTACATAGCATACAAAGTCTGAATTAAGGATGATGTTGTAGAAAGTTAAAAAAAAAAAAAAGAAAAGAAAGAAAGGATGATGTTGTAGAATTATCTAAGAGATGAGCCAAAAGTTCATTTTCAATAACACCAATATTGTCCCTAATTTGGTAATTATGACTTGTTCAATCCGTCAGGTGTGATTTTTTATCACAAAAGGTTTCGGTATTACTTGGAGTGGAGTTAAGATATTTACGCTCTTATTTTCTCAGAGATACAGCCGATATGGGATATTTCAACACCCGTGGGAGATAACACCCGCAGTTGAGGGAAAGATGTATCTGCTGGGTTTCTCCTTAGTCTTTCCTCTTCCTCTTCTTCTTGCTCGGTCTTTTCTTGCACTATTATTTCAAGAAAAGCTGATTAGCTCTTTCTCCAACTCTTTTTTCTTTTTCTCTTTTTTTTTTTTTTTTTTTTTTTGTGCCTTTCACAATTGTGTTGTTTAGAAATTTAGCCATTGTTGGGCATACAAAAGAGTTCTATGAGATATATAGATTCCAAATAGAGTTGGTGGCGGGTGCGGTGGCTAGGGTCTGGGTGGGGGTGAAGGACGGGGAGAGGAATAAGGATCCTCTTGGTGAGGATCCTAGGAATTCGCATATCATGTCCATTCCTCGTACATCGTGCGGTCAAAAAATTATTTTAAATTTTAATATTTAAAATTGAATACAAACAAAATCGAAGAAAAATTGATCGCATGATAT
>JAOTRO020171488.1:0-12288 GCA_028566515.2 Pyracantha coccinea | reverse complement strand
CAAGGCCTATAAATTTCGGCCAATATGAGGAAGGTGGCTAAAATTAAGACACAAAACATGCCTAAATTCTCCCATGGACGAATCAAGACACAGATCAATGCCAAATCCATCCAAAGGCATGGCTTTGGAAGTCTATAAATACAAGGAACCAAGACACACAAAGGGGTCGAAAATTACACATTGAGAAGAACCTCTGCACAAATCTTTGAAGACTAATACGCTGCCAAAGCTCTCTTTGAAGAAATCACAACCAAAGCTGAAGCTTTCTGTCGACCAAAGCCGAAGCACTCCTTGAAGAATCAACAAGCACCTGTGTCAATTCCTTCATGACTTTGTTGCAAGCTCAAAACTTGTAACGACGTTCGTTTCAAGATCAAGTCGCCAAGACCCTTGAATCAACGAAGTTCTACATCAACTCTACCTTTGTCGCAGCTTTGAGGTGAAAACTATCCAAGCATCGTTTCAAGCTCAAAACTTGGAGCAATTGTTCAACCATTCGTCCGAGATCAAGTCATCGCGACCCTTGGATCAACAACCTACGCATCTACATCAAATTTAAGACTGAATCAGAGGAAAATTGTAAACATGGATTCGTTTTTACAATCATATTGGGTATTTTAGAAATAATGGTGGGTGAGAAAAGAGTATTCTCCTTCTTTCAACTTTTTGTGAAGAAATGAAGTCGGTGGGAAAAAAGACATTGAGCGGGCTAAACAACACTTATAACTATTAATATCTCTCATCTTTTTGATATCATGTTTTTATACTATCATTTAATGGAACAAACGTCATAATTTGAGTTATTTATTTTTTGTATTATCTTTTAAAGATTATTATTAGAAAAATTCATTCGATTAGAAGATCGTTTAATCATACACATGTATTGAACAAATCGACCATTATGATAACAAAATTGTTTGGTTCATATGGATTACTAAACGATTTCAAAATCAAATGATTTTTTGTAAAAGTAATTGTTAGATGGTAATTAAAAGAACAAATCGTTCAAATTATAACGTTTGTATGGTGAATGATATGTTACATATAAAGAAAAAATAATTCTTTACATGTAAAGAACCAAGCAATGTACTTCCTAAAATTAATTTAGTTTAGTTGAATTACATGCCTACAAGGCTTAAACACCAAGTGTTACATGTGAAGCTATCAACATCTCACTACTAACTATGTCACATAACGTAACAGTACACTCATTTTATATAAATTGTTATCTTCCGATAAATCATCTTACAATATACAATATATACAATATATACAATACACAGATAAATGTAGAATTGTATTAAATTAAGAAAACGAAGGGAGAAGTGTGTGTCGTGCTTCGTGCGTCGTGTGCCGTGCGAAGTGGACGTTTGTCTATTCCTAGTAGTCCGAAATTGTCGTCACTCTGAGATTCCAAGTTCCTCAGTCCTTTTCACTTCTTCACCTTCACGGGGACCAAAACCAAACAACAAGATGCCCGCTGACCGCTGCTCTTCTTCTTTACTTCCCTCTGACTTTTGGCACCCATTTTACTGACTTTTGGCACCCATTTTACAGTTTACAGTGGGGCTGGGCATTAAAAAAAAAAAAGAAAAACCGAGCGAACCGTTCAAACTATACCGACTGTTTGATTTGATTTTGTTTTTTTCGTTTTTTTAATTTTTGATAGTTAAACCGAATCGTACCAATTTTAATCAGTTTGACAATTGGTTCTTAAAATTCTTAAGAGTAAGGTCAACTGAACCGACTTGATATATTTTATTTTATTTTCTAACTATAATTAATATGTGTAATAATATAAATGATTAGTTATTTACGAATTACCTTGTTTCCACTTCAAAATAAAACCTAATTAGTTTAAGCGTCCCTTTGGAGAAGAATAGAGGGACCATTTGGAGACCACAGCAGCTGCTGCTTTGGTGCTCTCCTTAGGCTCCTTTATTTGTGCTTTCCTTTGAGCAATCACTCATATTGATGTTACGTTTTGTAGCTTTTGGAGAGAAATTTGTTACATATTTTTGTTTTCACACAAACCAAGAACCGACCCAAACCAACCCACCATTATCGGTTGACTGACTTGATCGGTTTTAGACCCATTTTGGTCAGTTTCGGTTTGCAATTTTGGCCCGACCGACTAGGTCGGTTCGGTTTTGGTTTTGGCCCAAAACCGACCCAAACCAACCTGTGCCCACCCCTAGTTTACAGTTTCATTTCCCTCTATACCTTCCAAAGTAGCAACATGGTCCAATTGGATAGTTCACATTCCCCATTTTTGGTTGGTTACAATTTACTTGAGCTACTATTTACGGAGAAACGACTTACCTACACCTTTCGAGATTAAGTCTCTAAACAATAACACAAACTTACTAATCTGCTTCAAAATTTTCATATGTTGTATTATAGATACAAGACTTTACGGTGATACTGTAAATGCGTGCATCAATGTATGTAAGTTATTCTCAAATTACCCGAGAAAACGGTAAAATGCATTTGACAGTGAACATAAATTTTCATTTCAAACAAGGGTTTCTGTGATTTTGTGGTCAAACAAATCATCAAGTATTGTTTTTCTTTTTGTGTGGGGAAGGAAAGTGAATACAGAAAGAGAGTGTCACCCTTTTTCTCTCCTCTGTGAAGGTACTTCTCTCCGTCGTGAGAGCCACTCCCCTGTGAGTGTTTCATTTTCCCCTTAGTGGGAGTTAATGGGTTTTCTGAATCCTTTCAGCGAGGTGTTATTTGAAGAAAGTCCAGTTCTGGAGTCCAACTATACCTCCTTAGGGAAGTGGGTAAAATTTCATTACGGCCGTTGGAGGACATTAATGCTCTTCTACCTTCAATCCAGGCAAAGGGAAAGGTAATTGATGAGGTGAGTTTAGATGCTGCCAACCTCCTTTTTTTTCAGTAGATTGTGAAGGTAAATCTCGGTCTCTGCAGATCCGTCAGATTGGGGATATTTATTACAGCTTCCCAACCACAACATTCATTGTTGTTTGGCGAATTCTACCCACCTCCCAAACTTTTCAGGGAGAGCTTTATGACAAAGGACAAGGAACTAAGGTACTTCCCACCCCCAATTTTATGGGTATTACTGATTTTTGCAAGTCAGGAAAGCTGGAGCGGTGAGAAGAAGGAAAACAAGAGTACCATTGTTAGAGGAAATCCGAGTTGGGCTTCAACAATCCATCGAATTCACAAACCTGTTCGTGTGGTCCTCAGACTCAGCTACATGGAAGAATTCATGGCTGACCTAGATGTGGATGAGTTGGTGGTCCACCTTGATAAAGCTATGGACTTGTCAACCATGGAACATGGGATTGAGTTGGTTGGTGCGGCTTTGGTCAACAAAAATTTGAACAAGTGAGGTGTACGAAACATCCTCAAAACATCCTCAGGTCCTCATGGAAAGAGCATGGTGATGTGGAGATTAAGTGGGTAAATGACAATATGTACATTATAACTGTCCAAGACGAAAACACAGCAAAGAAGATTCTTAGTTAGGTACCATGAGCAGTTATGAAACAGAACTTCTCTGTTAAAAGGTGGCCCAAGGAATTGGCGCTGGAGGAAATTGAGATAATTAAGGTCCCATTTTGGGTTCAAATTCGGGGGGTCCCTCCATGCCTAATGACGGAGGCTAATGTCCAGCGTCTTTCAAAGGAAATTGGTGAATTTGTGGAGGTTGAAAATCTGGCAAAGGCCCGTGACTTCTTAAGGGTGAGGATTATTGTCAACACCCAAAACTCTCTGATCACTGGTTGCTGGCTGACAAGGGAGGACGACAAGGACACCTGGGTTGAGTTTCGTTATGAGCGACTGCATGATTTTTGCTACAGGTGCGGGAGAATCGGACAGGCTATGAATGAATGCTCCTTTGACCTAGCAAAAGGAGGGGCTGAGGGTTTTGGTGAATAGACCAAGGTGGCTCCCATTCGAGAGATAGTGGATCACCTAAAACCATTGACCATTGGAGTGGGGGAGAGATGACAAACAGGTGTGGCGCGAAGAGGCATGCGGTCTCAAGTGCCTGGTTCCTCAGGTTCTGCTGAAATGGGAACTAATGGTGAAGAGGCGACATCCATGTGAATATAGAACTTTCTGAGCTTAATCAAGTGTAGAAAAGGGGATGGAAGAGGAGATTTAGAATCATCCATCAGGGTGAAGGATCAAGTTTTAGCAAAACAAACTGGAGTACCCCTGCTGCCCACCACTTCTTCACTTGACACTCCAGCTCGGGCAGTCTTAACATGGGCCTCACAATGCCAGCTGACAGAGCCATGCAACTGCATAATGATGGCAAGTCTTCTGTTGTTATCGAAGAGATTGGGGAGGAAGGGACTAATGGAAACATTTTGAAAAGGGGAGCAGAGCCAAATGACATGGATATAACCATTTCACCCAAAAAAAGAAGTAAAGTTAGCGATACTAGGGTAGAAAGAAAACAAAAAATGGTTGATAGATTGCGAAGTATGAGCATCGGAGATAGGTGCTTGATGATGGAACAGGTCTTACACGTTGAAGGTGAGCGGGAGGAAATCCCGGAAGAGATCCAAGAGATGTGGGAGTATATAGAGGAGGTTTCAGAAGCTGAACGTACAGATCATATAGCAAGGCAAATGGGGAAAACTCCCCAAGGCGGTGGCGGCTGGCCTGATACAGCCGCAAGATCGACATGACGCACTTATTCTAGTACTGCCGTGGTCTTGGGTCGGACACGGTAGTTCGAGCCCTACATGGGCTCATTAGAAAATATAGACCATCTATGATCTTTGTATCCGAAACTAAGATGAAGGATTATAGAGTTAATGGGCTGCGGAAACAAGTGGGATTCGTTGATGGGTTTAATGTCTCGCCGATTGGCATGGTCGGCGGTTTCAGCCTTTGGTGGGACGATTTGTTGGAGGTCCAAATCCTGTTATCTTCCAAGCATATTATTGATGCTAGGGTTAGGGGAGTCGGGGATGCTCAGTGGGTAAGGGTGACTGGAGTGTACGATACTTTTTACCGTGGGGAGAATGAGGTCTTTTGGAGCTGGATGACTTCCCACTTTCAGCCTTCAGATATTCCTTGGCTGTGTGGGGGGGGACTTTAATGAATTTATCTGGGAGTCCGAAAAATCTGGTGGGGCTCCGGTTTTTTATAATCACCCCCCGGTACTTGGCAACTTTCATGGAAACATAGGATCTTCTGGACCTCGATTTCAATAGGTCTCACTTTACTTCGCGAGGGACTAGAAACGGGGAGCTGGTGGAGGAACGAATTGATAGGGGTTTGTGCAACCAACTCTGGTAGGCTACTTGGCCAAATACCTCTGTTACGCACGCTACGGTTGTGGGCTCTGACCATTGCCCAGTCTTTATTTACTGTGAGCCGAGCCAAAGAAAAGGTAGGAAGCGGTTTCGTTTTGAAGCCTCTTGGGCTAATGAGGAGGATTGTAGACGGATTGTGGAAACCTGCTGGAGCCGCTATTGTTATGGGGATGTGATTTCTAGATGGCAGAAAAGGATTAATGTCTGCAGATCTAAACTAACTTCTTGGAGCAAAGATAAGTTCAACTATAGAGCTAAGGAGATTGATGCTCTGATGGATCAACTTAGGAAGCTTCAATTGAACTAGGGACCAAATAGAGAGGAGATTCTCAAGGTAACCATCGCGGTTGACAAGCTAAAGGAACAAGAGGAAAGCTTTTGGCAACAACGTTCGAGGGTTAAATGGCTACGTGAGGGCAATGCCAACACTTCGTTCTTTCATCAATCTACTTTGCAAAGAAGAAGGAGAAACAAAGTGATGAAGATTAAGTTGGATGATGGTACTTGGGAGGAACATCCTGGCCGGGTGCACCAATTGGTTGATAACTACTTCATCAATCTCTTTACCTCATCAGGTTCACGAGAGTGGGGTCAGGTTCTGAAGTGCATTTGCACGGTGGTCACGGATGATATGAACCAGTCCTTACTCTTGTCGATCTCAGAGGAGGAAGTCAGAGTGGCTGCTAGACAAATGGGGGGTCTCAAGGCCCCTGGGCCAGATGGATTCCAATGGGTGTTCTACCATTCCCTTTGGGACTGTATTGTAAAAGAAGTTAATGAGCTTGTCATGTTCTTATCTATTGGTGATGCTTGTCCATGGCAACTCAACGCGACTCTTATTGTTCTAATCCCAAAAATTCCCAACCCGGAGTCGGTTTCTCACTTCAGGCCTATTAGTTTATGTAATTTCTCTTATAAAGTTTTATCCAAAGTTTTAACTGATAGACTGAAACCTCTACTTCCGAGCCTTATTTCTCCCATGCAGAATGCGTTCGTTGGGGGTCGGCAGATTCAGGACAATATTGGGATTGCTCACGAACTATTCCATTTCCTCAAACTCAGGAAAACTAAGCGCAAGTTTGAGCTTGTCATTAAGCTTGATATGCACAAAGCTTATGACCGGGTGGAATGAGATTTTTAGGATGCTGTCATGGAGAAGATGGGGTTCCACTCTACTTGGCGGCGACTCATCATGGGACGTGTGTCTTCTGTTAACTTTGTTGTCATCCTTAATGGTCAACCTGGAAATAAATTGGCTATTACGTCTTATTTGTATCTCCCTTTACTGTCCGTTGTCTCTTTTTTTGCTTTCCTGTTTGCTTGCCTCGGTGTAGGCTTTCTCTGTATTTGCTGGCATCTTTGCCTGGGTTATGAATTCCCCAATTTGCAAAAAAAAAAAAAAAAAAAAAAAAACAAAAAAAACAAGGGTTTCTGTGTGGTTGGTGGAAGGTCAAATCTTGTCTTCATGGTGTATAATATAAATTATATGTTTCTTAGGATTCTTTTCAACTAATGATAATCTTTAATAGGAAAAAAACACAAACAGTATAGGCGGGGATGTTGAGATTCGTAGCATTTTCTTGCTAAATTTCAACTTTACAAAATATTAAAAGGTGCTAGCTTTTTGAGCTTTTCTGTTTTAGAATACTGCAATAACTTTCCCCTCGACTGCAATGCAGTGCCAGTGATCAATTAAAATATCAGTCCGTTCATGACCAAGTTTGAAGTGGTCATGATTAATCAAATTTTTAGCCTAATTTGGTAGCTGACTTGTATTATGATGCTAATTTCACCAGTGTCGTTGAAACTCCATGAGCTTTGATTGTAATAGATGTTTCGTTAGGGGTCACGTGGTGAGATATGTATGACAAATTAATGAGAAGTTGTTAAGAGTATGATTGAATTAACTACACAATATAAATGATGATATTTACGTGTTTGTGAGAGAGCGTGAGATTAGAGAAGGGGATTCTGAGCAACTGAAATTTTTGCTTGGTCGTAGAGATATGAGTCGTGCAAACCCGAATAATTGTGAACCATGAATCTAAGTCTTGTATGATTTTTTTTGCGCTAGTATATAAAATACAGATGTTAAAAAGAGAACTATTAAACTCACTAGATATTGAGTTATCACAACATATGTAATTATTTGTAGTGCAAAGAAGTGGTTACATATATTTGTGTAAAAAATAGTAACCCCTACCCTATATATTTGACTAGAAAATGCAAGGACAATTTCCTACAAGATAGGCTTGCTGACCATAATAACGTTAACAGTGGCCCATACAAATGATATTATCTTCAATAATAAAGTAACTAATTGGTATTTATTTGATTTATAAATATTATATAGGATATGATTTTTACCGATTTCTTTTAATTTTTACCACACTTCAATATAGCTGTTAATTGCATAAATAAAAGAAAATTGTGAAAATCATTTCATTTCTTTATGATTATTTCCTTTTGAATTCTTTTATAATATTAAATCCTCGGAGGGAGTAAATTTCCCTATTTTTTTTTTCTTGTACATGTCAATGCACTGTTTGTACCACGACCTTTTGCAAATCCTCCAAAAGGTACGATATTGCATTTTTTGCTGATAGCCCCCTCGACCCATCAAACAAACCCAGCAAATCCTCAACTCCTCTTTCTTCTGACTCTCATATACTCACTCTCTCCCCGCTTCACTGATAGGTCTCTCGCTCGCTCTCTCTCCCTCCCTCTCTCTCCCTCTCCTCCAATGGCTGCTTCCTGCAGATATCAATTGCTTCTCTCTCTAACAATCTCCATGTTTTTCCTTCTTACTTCAGCATTGTTATCTGAACCAGACATTCTTCTCACATTCAAGGCCTCCATTAAAGACCCCCAAAATTCTCTCTCAAGCTGGTCCAACACCTCCGCCACCCACCACTGTCAATGGGCTGGACTCACCTGCACCGCCACCACCACCACCACACTTTCTGTCACCTCCCTCAACCTCCAAAGCTTCAACCTTTCAGGTGACATTTCCCCTTCAATCTGTGGGCTCCCCTATCTGTCAGAGCTCAACCTTGCTGACAACTTCTTCAACCAGGCCATCCCTCTCCACCTCTCTCAGTGCACTTCTCTTGAGACTTTGAATCTCAGCAACAATTTAATCTGGGGTACACTTTTAAACCAGATTTCTCAGTTTGGTAACTTGAAAGTTCTTGACTTGAGCATAAACCATGTTAAAGGAAGCATCCCACAGGGCCTTGGTGCACTCCACAACCTCCAAGTTCTCAACTTGGGCAGCAACTTGCTTTCGGGTAGGGTATTTCGTTTGGGTCACAAAACATTTCCGAATTTACGATTAAGTCAATCAACATTATGTGCTTTTGATATTGATCTTAATTGGAAAGCAACTTGCCTTCATATGAGTATTTCGCTTGGGGTAAAAAATATTTTCGATATTAGAATTAAGTCAACCAATATTTTTTGCTTTCGATATTGACCGTAATTGAAGAGAGATATTTTCTATTGACAATGTTAGCAAATAAAGTGTTCATTGACACGACGGAATATGAAATTATTTACTGATCTAAATCAAATTTGCTATTTTCAGGTAGTGTGCCTTCTATTTTTGGGAATTTGACTGAGCTAGTTGTTCTTGATCTGTCTCAAAATACATACTTGGTGAGTGAGATTCCCACTGACATCGGGAAGCTTGTGAAGCTTGAGAAGTTGTTCTTGCAAAGCTCTGGTTTTCATGGTGTAATTCCTAATTCCTTGGTGGGTTTACAAAGTTTGAGTATTTTGGACTTTTCCCAAAATAACTTAACCGGTAGGGTTCCTCAGATCCTAGGGTTTTCTCTCAAGAACTTGGTGTCCTTTGATGTTTCAGAGAATAGGCTTTCTGGGTTTTTCCCAAATGGCATCTGTAGTGGAAACTACCTTATAAACCTCAGCCTTCACACAAATGTGTTCAATGGTACAATACCTGACTCCATTAGTGAATGCTTAAGGCTTGAGGTGTTTGAAGTTCAGAACAATTTATTTTCTGGGGATTTCCCAGTTGGGTTATGGTCATTGCCCAAAATTAGGCTCTTGAGAGCTGAGAATAATCGGTTTTTGGGTGAAATACCTGATTCGGTATCAATGGCTGCTCAATTGGAGCAGGTTCAAATAGATAACAACAGCTTCACTAGCAAAATTCCTCATGGTCTTGGGCTAGTCAAGAGCTTGTATAGATTCTCTGCTTCTCTTAATGGTTTATATGGTGAACTCCCCACAAATTTCTGTGACTCCCCTGTTATGAGTATAATGAATCTCTCCCACAATTCGCTTTCGGGTCAAATTCCGGAGGTTAAAAAATGCAGGAAGCTAGTGTCACTGTCTTTGGCAGACAACAGTCTTAGTGGGAATATCCCACAATCCCTTGGGGAATTACCAGTGCTAACTTACCTTGATCTTTCGGATAATAAGCTTACTGGTCCCCTGCCACAGGCTCTTCAGAACTTGAAGCTTGCACTCTTTAATGTTTCCTTTAATCAGCTATCTGGTAGAGTTCCCTACTCTCTTATAGCAGGACTCCCAGCTTCATTTCTTCAAGGAAATCCTGACCTTTGCGGTCCAGGATTACTCGATTCTTGTTCTGATGACCAGCCAAGACACCATTCTTTTGATTTTACAACCTTGACATGTGCCTTGGTATCTATAGCCTTTGCTGTTGGGACTCTCATTATCGCTGGTGGGTTTATCTTTTATAGTCGATATTATAAGCAGAGAGCTCAAGTTGGCCTTTGGCGTTCAGTGTTCTTTTATCCTCTCAGAGTCACTGAGCATGACTTGATGATGGGAATGGATGAGAAAACTGCTGCAGGGTGTGGTGGAGTATTTGGTAGAGTTTACATTGTAAGTTTACCAAGTATCTCATCTGTTCAGAATTTTTTTGCTGCCCTTAGTATTTTCATCTGGGAGGGTTTCTGCTGTTGTCTTGTTTCCTGTTATATCAATGTAATATGTTTATGATGAACTGAATCATTTTTCAGGTGTTCTCTGCTTTCGGCTTTGTGCACAAGATTGCTACTTTTGAAAAAGCAGCAGGCTTCCAGGTGTGTATTGGATTATCTTTCTTAGTATTGCATATGATTTGTACTCCAGATGCTTCATGCTTATTCTCTCATTTTAATTTTGCAGGCATTGATTCAGTTCAGTGATGCTGTCACCGCATCTATGGCAAGGAATGCGTTGGATGGAAGAAGTATACCCAGGCAAGCACACTACATACGTTCCCACCTCCCACCATCATTTTCTCATTGATATCAGTACATTTGGGATAGTGTATATTGTTGCTAATTTTGACGTGTAATGCTTTGCATTCAGGTACTTGCTTCCAGAGAACGTCGGTTCATGCAACTTACGTATTTCATATTCTGCACACACCGATCTGAACATCAAGTTCCAGTCTCACCGAAGCAGGTAAGAAACAGACCCAACAGTTCAAAAATCTATTACTGGTTTTTATACTGGCTTCACTCTTCTGTGTCAGATTGTGATGATTGCTACACTCTTTCACAGATTTTATTGCATGTTAAATCAAATGTTAATTGGTGTGTGTGCTTTTTGTCATCTAGGGGTTAGTGAAGCTTGGTAGCCAGAACACAGATGTGTTGTCATGGCCATTTAGTAATTCCTTGATCTTATTTAGTACCCTTTTTGTATTTATTGCGGAAATGTACCAAATTAGCACAGTATGCAGTCTTCATCTTACACTATCACACACTATACAATACCTTTTATTTTCTTTGTCATCACATTTTTCTTGTTGGGATGGCTTCTTGTCCAGCATACCGTCAGTGTCATATAATTGCAAGAATAAAGGTGTTAAGGCCTCCTACCAATTCAATATACTAAATTAGAGGTGTTAAGGCAGAAATGCAGAACACATTCAGGCATGTATTGATTATTTCCTGCATAACTGGTAGATTGATATTTATGTCTGATTCTGTAGTACGTTACTTTTTCTTTGACTAATGATTGATTGTACTGCTTTATGTAACATTAATTTTTTTTTTTTCAGAGTTGATCACTTTTATGGTTTTGTAACTTTATTTTATAAGAATGAGCTTCAATTGATATTTATTCATTTGACATTTTATTGACTCTGATTTCCACTATGTTCAGGCATCACCATCCAGCTTTTCCAGGTCAGTTCTTGAACTACTACCAGACTCCCCCTCATCTTTGGTGACACCACTGAAGTCCCCGAGGCCAGCACTTGAGCTACCCCCAACGTCACCCTCAAGGTAGGAGGCCTTAACACCTCTATTCTTGAAGATTGTTTAAACTTGTTGCCTTTTCCTATATAGTCATGATATCCTTGCTAGGATCGTAAATCTGATGTTCAAATTTATGGGTGTGTACACCAATTTCTATTGTTTGTTTATGTATCACCTATAAATTATTGGTCCCCAATATGCTTTGACAACAAGTGCAATTTATATACACTAGGTTATGTCACTCCAGTGATGGGAGTTACTGCAATATATTGAAAGTTGCACAGGAGAAAAAAAAATTGGGCGGGGAAGAGAGAAATGGGTAGATAGAAGTTGAGCGTCATTATTATAAAATATTATATTAACCTTAGTTTTTAAATCTGTGGTTGTACTTTCTTTGAAAAGAAATCTATGATCATACATGTTTAACATAAAAAGGGTATGATTGGCATGGTTCTTAGACTGTAAACCTTTGTCGGCCTGGGTTTATAATTTACTTATGAAAGTTATTGTAGACCATTCATTTATGTTGTTCTCTGAGGGCCTAAATTTTACTCCTACAATGCTGAGAAACTGTTTGTTAGTTTATGACTCAAACAAGGAAATGCGATGAGCTTGTACCTGTCTTTTTGTTTTTGTTTGTGACTTATTGGTTGGTAATTGTTGTTTCCTTGCAGTTGGCTAAACATAAAGAAGCTCTGGAATTTGCTATCGCAGCCCAATCTTTGGCTCCATCAAATTCT
>JAOTRO020171487.1:0-19987 GCA_028566515.2 Pyracantha coccinea | reverse complement strand
AAATCACACACTCTAACAGGATAGACCTTCAATTATTATTTGAATTAAATGTGAGTTAATTTAAGTGCACGACTGCATGTAACTGCCTTAATGATGGGATGAGGCAGTTACCAAACTGATTGGGATTTGGTCTCTCTTCTCGGTACATAAATGGTGTTCATATCAGTAAAAAGGTTGTCCCATTGAAACCTAGAGAACCACCTTGTTCTCGTACAAGAGAAGGGAAGACATTTCTCTTTGCAAACCATGGCTGGATGTTCAGGTTTGCATGCTTATTCATGCATATAAATTTAGGGCCGGTTCATATTGACACTGCATTCAATGCAGTAAATACTAGGGTTAATCGTATATATTACATATTGAATCACACGTAGTTTAGTAACTTAATTGATTGGATCCTTGTATGTATGTGTGTGTGTGTGTGTATAAAGTGTACATGTGGTATCAGAAGGACTTGAATTCAACTTGCATCCGTACATGTCATTCCGCTGTTATTAAAATTGTGAATTGCAAAAGTACACATATAATGTGTTGGTAAACAAGATTCATTCACAATCTTTATTTTATGTATGTCTAAGAAACACCTTTATATATTTATGCATACAGAAATGCTTCATACTCATTTTATTTGCAGTAATGCAGTAATATTGATGCTTTTACACCAGTTAATTTGATTTCAGCAAGTTGAATGCAAGTTCAGTATTAAGTGTTGATGCGTTACGATTAATTAGTTAATTACACCAAAGTATATGGACTAATCTTATGATACAAGTATCTTATATACACTTAATAAAACAGTTTATATGGCTAACAAGTAAAAATATTTCCAAAGTATATGGACTAATTACTTATTCACTGATGACTGATGTATAGTGAGTGATGATGAACATGTCAATTGTGTACATTTTTTCTTGCCTACAGGTGATGCTTTACATATATTCATCTTTACTAATTAATAAAACACTCATTGTCAACCAAAACCTTATGAAATTACCAGTTTAACCTTCTAATTAAAACAGAACATGAATAAGAAATATGGGGCAAAAATGTAATTTTACACAACCAAAATTTGCTTTTTTTTCAAAGCCCCACCTACATGTAATTCTAACATATCTCTAATTATAAAAAATAAAAAATAAAATAAAAAACAAAAAACTTTCCACTCCCACATTGTCTATCACTCCCTTTCTCTCTCATTCTATTTCAAAAACAAAAATAAAAAATTTTCTCACACACTTTGTGTGTGCCCATATGCTAGTGTATATTCATATTTGGCTATGCAAGAATTAAGGAATTCATATTTATACATGGATGGTGTCTTGCCTAAAGGTGATGCTGATTTTATACATGCTTTAGTGTGACAAGATGCTATATTCTTGATCACAAACTTATGAATTCACTGAAGGAAGTAATTTGTACAAGTTTTGACATGTTGAATCTTGGGAACATTGAGAAACTCAATGGTAACAATTTCAACACATGGAAGCACCACATTGAGATGAACTTGGGAATGCTGGAGTTCAGTATGGCTTTCAAAACTCCACAACCTTCTGTACTCACTCATTCAAGCACTGCATTTGAAAGGGAAATTTTTACAAAGTGGGAACGGGCTAATCAAATGTCACTTCTCATCATGCAAAATGCAATGGAAGAACACATCAGAGGTGGTATACCAGCATGTGATTTGGCTAAGGACTACTTGGCTAGAATCAAGGAAAAGTGCAAGACATCTGATAAGGTTGAGATTGGAGCTTATCTCTCAGCACTCATTAATTCCAAGCACGATGGTATCAGCTGCGTTCGAGAGCAATTGCTTAAGTTGGTCAACATTTCCAACAAACTGAATGCATTAGAAGTGGGGATCACATATCAGTTTTTGGTGCATATGGCTCTCTAATCCCTGTTAGGAGATTATGATAAAAAAAAAAAGTGAATTATAATACTTAGAAGGAGAATTGGACCATCAATGAACTCATTTCCTTCTGCTGTTAGGAGGAAGAAAGGATGAAGAAGCTGATAGGAGCATATTTATACGACTTAGTTAGCTTGTTTTCTTGCATTTAATTAGCTAAACTATGTTAATTAAAGTGTTTAAAGTTATTTTCGTGCAATTTCAGGTCATAGTGTCAAAGTATGCAAAAAGAAGCAATTTGGAGCGTTCTAGAGCATTTTTGGGCCAAGATTGGATAGTGCAAGCATGGAGGCATGAGGATGGACGAATTTGAAGATTAAAAGGCTTGAATTCAGTTAGAAAGATAGAGGGAAAAATTCAAAGACAAAGAGGATAAGAAGTTAGCAAGAAACATGGAACATTATCTAGAACATTATCTTAACTAACCTTATCAAAACAACCTTATCTTATCCTAACCTTATCCTAATCTTTTCCAACTTTATTTCCAGCTGCAAGGGGGAATTAATTTCTGATTAAAAAACCAAATATCTGACTTTCTAGAAGACCTTATCCTCTCCTACATTGGTGCCTCACCTAGCCCTTCTAGAAGGCCTTTGCCTTGCCTTGCAATCCACTCCCTTTCCCTCCAATATCTGCCGCACCATTTTCTCTCTTTTCCCTCTTGGATTCTAATTTAATTAGCCTTTTCCCTTGTGGATTTGGGTTGCAAAAATCCTTTCCAGAAAGTAATTGAGCCAAACCTTTTTCCTGGTGGACTTATACTTGTGCTGCACCCTAGAAACCATAATCCTTGGTTTTTGCTAAGTGCTAACCCTAACCTGATTTCCCTAGGGGTTGCTATATATATATATATATATTTAGTTGTGTTGCACAGGCTAGACATCTCGAATCATCCATACAATTTCAGCCGCAGCCTCTCCCTAATTCCTGCCATTCCATACACTTCTCTACACCTTTACCGCACCCACCACCCATCCACACAACCTTCATACACCCATAAACACCACCAACCACCTGTGCCATAGCCTAGAAATGAGGAAGGAGAGGAGGAGAAACCTTGGCCAGCGCTGCACCTAATCTGGATTACTGGGCGTTCTTAGGTGTATTCTACCTTATGTTTTCGATGTTTAAATTAATTTTCCTTTGTCTTGATGTAATCATGAGAGGCTAAACCCTTTTTTAGCTAGAGGCTACTTTGAAACCATGATTTTATGTGCGTTATGAGTTGATAAATTTCAGTTACAGATTCCTGAATTATGAATGCAATTGGCTTAACTGTTTAAATTAGAACTTATTTGTGTTTGTTGATTGAGGGTGCACACTTAATTAGCATGCATAAATTTGATGCTAGGATATAAGTGAGTTTCACATAATCATTACAAACTTATGTTCACAAGTAGTAAAGGTTGCTGGTACGATCATGTTAAGTTCAATTCTTGGTGTGAGTAACATGATGTCATAGTTATGAATGTCTCGTCAATGCTTATGATTCTCATGGAACGTAATGATCTCTGATTGTGTCTCTATAATGATGTCATGTAGGGAAATTGATGAGAATAATTTGGTTGTAGATGCGTTGTCCGTCCAATTCAATGAAATTAGGAGAATCTGAGGATTAATTAGTGATTGACACGGTTAATTTGGGGTGTTGTCATTCGTAATTCATGGAAAACGTAACTGGAAGTTGATTCATATGCATATAAATCATGTGTGGATAAGGAAACCTCTAGCTAGTTCATCATTCATCTTAAAATCCTATTTTCGTTCAAATCTGCCTAGTTTATAGTTTCTGTCTGTTTTAGTTCAATTTCACTCTAAAATCAATCCCCCTTCACTTGTTTGAGTCAAATTAGTTAGAATCTGTCCAATTGTGTGTTTTTGTGTGCTTTGAGTCAAGTTTATTTCAATTTTCATCCAAAGTTGTGTCTAGTGTTTAGAATTTGTCCAATTGGTGTTTTAAAGCAGTTTTGAGTGTTTTTAGTTTGTTTTGAGTCTTGTGAACCTGTTTTGAGTCCCTTGAGTCTATTTAACGTTTTTAAGTTTGTTTTCATAAATTTGAGTCAGTTTCTATTAGATTAGCAAGCCCTTCTAATCCCCGGCCAAGAACGATCCCTACTTGCATATATACTACAATTGACAACAAGAGGGTTTAATTTAAGTGCTTAATTAAAATCACATCAGATATTCATGACCCTCCGAGTTACAATGTTGAATGCTTGGTTATGCTTCACCCCAGACCAGTTCATGCAATGCATGAAAATGAAATAAGAGATGGAGTCGTGTACATATATAATGCATGAAAATTTTGTTATCCCACCTCTCGTTGAAGGATTTCGCGTGTTCAAGCTGGACTTGTGTGATGTGATAAAAAGCTACTGTATGTAATGCAGAGAACCAATGGAAGAGAAAAGCATCGAAAAGAGAGAACAAACTTAGAGAAAGAAAGAGGAGGGATTACATTACAATTGTGTCCCTCTTGTCTTATAAATACAACACACCTATAACCAACTCTAAGATCCTCTAATACATTTATGACACGTGTCTATATCCTAACATTCCCCCTCAAGCTCATGCGAGAAACAACCAAGCATAAGATTGTTACAATGAGAGCTAAACAAAGGAAAACACCGTCCCTTGGTAAGAATATCAGCATGTTATTCAGCAGAAGTGGCAAATTGCAGCAAAATTGAACCTTGCTGAACACATTCTTGGACAAAATGACAATCTATTTCTATATATTTAGCTTTGGAATGTAAGATTGGATTGGTGGCTAATGCCATAGCAGAGATGTTGCCGCAGTGAAGGAGAGGAGTTTCAGTACAAGGAAGATGTAAATCCTTGAGCAACTGTTGCAACCAAACAACCTATGCAGTCGTAGTAGCCATAGCTCGATATTCAGCTTTGGTGGAGGATCTACTAAAAGTGTGCTGTTTCTTAGAACTCCATGAGAAGGGATTACATCCCAGAAACACGACAAAACTTGTGGTTGACCTTCTGTCATTGGAATCACCAGCCCAATCAGCATATGTGTAGGCTTTAAGATCCAATGAACTAGGTTTAAAACATAATCCAAGAGTCATGGATCCTCTGAGATATCTCAAAATGTCAAATACTGAAGAGCCCCAACAATACTTTTATACAAACTTGGATCATGAAATGAAGAACTGCCATGATTGAGTAATTTCTGATTTGGATGACAATGAGTAATACAAGGCTTGCTACCCATCATGTTGGTCTTAGTTAGTAGATCAGAAACTTATTTGGATTGATGCAAAAGTAAACCCTGAGATTGATATTCAATTTGCAGACCAATAAAATAATGTAGAAGTCCTAAATCTTTCATATCAAACTCACTTGTTAACTGATCAACCACATCTTGAACTTTAATCTCACTATCATCACTGAGGATTATATCATCAACATATAGTAATACTACAACCACAGATTGACCATCATATTTCACATATAGAGAAGGATCAGCATATAAGGATTTGAAGCCCAAAGTAAGAAGAAACTTGGTAAAACGATCATTCCAAGCTTGAGGAGCCTGTTTGAGAGCATAGAGATATCTTTCCAATTTGCACACAAACTTAGGGTGAGCATGATCAATGAAGCTGACACATATACACCTTTTCATCAAGAAAACCATGCAGAAAAGCGTTTTTGACATCGAGTTGTTTTAACTTCCAGCCTTTGGTTGCAGCTAAAGATAACATAAGTCAGATTGTGGTTGGCTTAACCACAGGACTAAAGGTTTCATAATAATCAAGGCCTGCTTCTTGGGAAAAACCTTTGGCCACCAACCTGGACTTGTATCGAGCAATGGAGCCATCTGAATAGTGTTTGAGCTTATAAATCCATTTACAATCAACCAAATTTTTTTGAGGTGGAAGAGGGACTAATTGCCGTGTTTTCTGTTTAACTAAAGCTGCCATTTCCTCCTCCATTGATTTCCTCCACTCAACAGACTTAGCAGCAACTGTGTAAGATTTTGGTTCCTTGATAGAAGGAGTTTGAACCTTAACAAGAAGAACCTTTTTCTTGAAAATACTAGACTTTGATCTGGTTTGCATCGGATGTGTGTTAATCTGAGAGACAGAAATATATTCTAGTTGTGGAACTTGAGATACTGTGACATCAGGATGGATGTCAGAATGTTCCAATGATTGTTGAACTATGTCCACAGATGTAGAACTTCGATCAGAGACAAGATCACCAGATGTTGTAGAGGAGGACTGAGTAACAGTATGGTTTGTAGAGGAATTGAGAGATGAAGAAAAATTAAGGTCAGGAAGTGGAATAGGAACAATGGAGGGATGCAGAAAAGTATTAGGGTGAAGGACCTGATACTCTGGCACAGAAGATGGTGAGCTAGATGAATGCACTAATATACTCATCAAAGACAACATGCCGAGAGACAATGAGCTTGTGATCTCTAATAGCATAACAAATATACCCTTTATATTGAGCTTCATATCCTAGAAATATGCACAATGTGATTTTTGGGGCTAACTTATTTTGTCTATAGGGTTTCAAAGTAGGATAACAGGCACACCCAAACACCCTTAGATGATCAAGTCTAGGTGGAGAATGATACAACACTTCAAAAGGTGACTACATTTTTAAGACAGAAGTTGACATTTGATTAATGAGGTAAGTGGCTGTGGCACAAACATGAAACCAAAATTTGGAGGGAATATATGCTTTTAGAAGTAAGGTGAGTGCAGTCTCAACTATGCGTCTATTTTTCCTCTCAGCCAACCCATTCTGTTCACAAGACATTTGATGCAAAATACCCTTGGTTTTGAGAAAATTTTGAAAAACAGACCCAACAAACTCTCCACCACCATCACTTTGTAACACTTTGATATTAACAGAATTTTTTTTTTGAATAAAAGCATGAAACTGAATGAAGATTTCACAAACTGCAGCTTTATTCATCATGGGAAAAATCCACGTATACCGTGTACATTCATCGATAGAAGACACATAGTATCTATGACCTTCTATAAACATGACAGGTGCAGGTCCCCACACATTAGTGTGAATGACTTCAAAGGGTACAATTGATTTGGCTGCTACTAATGGAAATGGTAACTTGGTAAACTTGCCTTGCAAGCAAGAAATACATGTTTGGGGTATGTAATTACAAGGAAATGAAATAGCTGACTTATTAAGAGCTAATTGAACTACAGAATTGGTTGGATGACCCAATCTGCAATGCCAAATGGAAGCATTCACTTTCTATCCAAGATATGCTGGAGGTTTGAGTTGTGGTTGTTTAAACAATGGAAGAGGGTAAACAGCATTGTTACTCAGTCCTTGGAAGAGTACCTTGTTGGTGACCTTGTCCTGTATATACACAGAAAACTCATCAACAATTATTGTCTTTACATAATTGATACATGGATAGTAAATGTTGAGATAGTTGTGGAACATATAACACTTTGTTTAACTGAAGCTTATGAGAATGAGTAGTAAGACAAGACTGTCTGATATAGGAAATGAGTAAACCTTCACCATTAGCTCTAGTAACAACCTTCACCATTAGCTCTAGTAACAACCTTCACCATTAGCTCTAGTAACAGTTTCATTGGATTCATATGGTGTAGCAACTTGCAAGTTCGAGAAATCAGAGGTCATATGATTGGTGGCACCAGAGTCAAGCAACCAGAACTCTTGCTGTGGTGCAGAAGGTAAGGGATTGGTCCTTGCAGGGAAAGCTACAGAAATGGAGCTTGTTGTGCCATAAAGTGATTAGGTATGTACGGTGGAGTCATATGTGAACCAAGATGCTAAACCTGTAAACCAGGAGCCTGAAACTGTTGTGAGTACATAGGCTGAGACATAGACATGGAAGCATTGGAATTTCTTTTGTCAAAACATGTTGTTGCAGTGTGACCAACTCGGTTGCATATTTGACATCCACGTTGAAAGCAATGTAGTGCAGAATGACCCTTTTTTTATTTTTTTATTTTATTTTTTATTTTTATCACAAATCTGACAAATAAACATAGGGTTATAAGGTTGCATTGATGACATTTGAGGACTTAAGTTCTGAAAATTAGTTTGAGACTGAGACTGAGGATTAGACCCCTGAAAGCCAGAATGAAATTTCTTCCCCTTGCCTTTATACTTGAAATTATTCCCCCTGAAATTGTTGTATGTACCAGATCCTGTTTGAGAGACAAAAGCATAAGGTCCAGAAAGAAGCAACTGTTGAAATTGTGTATACTGAGGCACTTGACCCATTTGTGCAATATTAGGCATTTGAACCAAATTTGACATTTGAACACCTTGCACCATTTGAGGACCTGGGGAAAACTGACATGATGATGAACCATTAGGAAAGTTTCCAGAAGAAGTTTTCAGAAGAAGTTTTTGTACCAGATGTTCCTCCTAACTCATGCATAGAGCCTGAATCATTAGCATACATTGCAGTTATCAGTGGCTGTTTAAAACCTTCCTCAAGTTTTGCTTCTTCAGCTTTTAACTGAGACCTGAGTTCCTTCAAAGAGATAAGATTTTCTCTTCCTCTAATAACAGCCTTAATAGTATTGTATTCTGGTGGTAAACCTCGAAGAGCAACAATAACAATGTCGTCTTCATTAGACATGACTACATTAACTGCAGCTAATTGATCTCTATAATCTTTGATCCTTTGTAGATAAAGATCAACAGATTCTGTGTGTTTCATAATGTTCTGTAAATCAATTTTCATATGGACAATGTTTGTTCTGGTCCTACTAGAGAATCTCTCTTTCAAATTAATCCACATTTCCTTGAAACTTTGACACCCAATGACACAAGATAATGTAGCAGGAGACAAAGTGGCAATGATAAGAGTCATTAAGGCTTTATCATGAATTTTCCAAACTTTGTATGCATCAGTTACAGAAGAGTTATCAATCACAGTACCATCAGCATTTTCAATTGCAGTATGTTTCGCAGGACAAGGAATAGAATCATTAAGAAACCCCATAATACCATTGCCCTCTAATAGTAATTCAATTTGAAAGTTCCAGGTAACATAGTTAGAATCATCTAACTTTATAGTCACAATATTACCAACACTTGGTATCAAGGAAGAATAGGCGATTGAGTGAGAGCTCATTGTGCATCAGTCACCATATTAAAGCACCAAGAAATTTCAAGAAATCAAGAATCACAGACAAGAACAAATGATTTTGTCTATAACAAGTACAAGAATTGACCAGTAACACAAATAGATCAACAATCCTCAAGAAATCAACAGATACACCAATAATCCTCAAGAAATCAACAATCAACAACTAGCAACAACCAATCAACACTTCGATTCGCAGCAAGATTCACAAGAAGACTAACAATCAGAAGCAAGAGATCAAAGAACGCAACTGATATCTTCACCCAAGAATCCCCAAATTCTAGGGTTTGAGTAGTCAACCAACTTCGATCAGAGAACTACCGACTTCTAGCAAACAACAGAACACTACCAGAACAAAGAAAAACTGAAGCACCGGGCACCGGGATCGTCTGACGACGGCGTCAGCCATTGCCGGTGATGATACCATGATAACAAAGCTACTGTATGTAATGCAGAGAACCAATGGAAGAGAAAAGCATCGAAGAGAGAGAACAAACTTAGAGAGACAAAAATGAGGGAAATTTTCAGTTTTTCATTACATTACAATTGTGACCCTCTTGTCTTATAAATACAACACACCTATAACCAACTCTAAGATCCTCCAATACATTTATGACACATGTCTATATCCTAACATGATGAAGGTGCTGGTTGGTTAGAGGTATCACACCTGAGTGATAAGATATTGTTTTTGAGCAAGGTAAGCAACAAACTCATCTTTGTTGGGGGTCATAATTCTGCTCGTTACAATAACGTTGAAAGAAACAACATATATTTTGCTTTTGATTATCTTTGTTTAAGAACACCCTCGTTGGTGCACGATTTTGGGACGTTTTTCTTGGGAAACGAGCATAAAACGTTTTGTTCTTCCTGAAGATCATTCTCGCACCAGATTGCATACTCGAACTGCTTGGTTTGCACCAAATATTTGGTAGCTAATAATTGGTATTAATCTCCTCTGTATTTCCTTTTAAGATGAACAAATATTAATTTTCAGAAATCTTGCATCACTCTCAATTTTTTTTTCTTTTAAAATGATTGTCTAACATAATTATATTCATATATGCATTATATAATTAGAATGAAACTAAAAAAGTTTATGAAATATACAATAATATTAAGAAATGTAATTGTGGACATGTAAATTTTGTTGCATACAAATGATGCATCACAAAGCTTCACGTGGCATATGACTCATCACAAATGGACAAGTCATCAATAACATGTGGTACAAATCAAGCAAAGGAAGCTCAAAACTTCCCCAAAATTTGTCCAAGAGGAAGAAATACCCCTTAAAATTGGCAAGGGGTCCAAATTGCTCCCAAAACCAGAAAGAAAGCTAAAGCATCTTCACAAAGCAAGCAAGACTTGAAGATTGCTCACAAAATAGGCAACAAGCCCTATAGATTTTGGCCAAGCAAGGGAAAGTGGCTGAAATTAAGACACAAAACATGCCTAAATTCTCCCATGGACGAATGATGACACAAATCAAAGCCAAATCCACTCAAAGGCATGACTTTGGAGGTCTATAAATACAAGGTCCCAAGACAAGCATAAGGTCGACAATTTCTACATTGAAGGGTCGAAATTCTCACAAAAGGAGAACATCTGCCAAATCTTTGAAGACTAATACACTACCAAAGCTCTCTTCAAAGAACGCACAACCAAAGTCGAAGCTTTCTTTCGACCAAAGCCGAAACACTCCCTTGAAGAATCAACAAGCACTCGTGCTGATTCCTTCAAGACTTTGTTGCAAGCTCAAAACTTGTAACAACATTCAATTCAAGATCAAGTCACCAAGACCCTTGAATCAACGAAACCCTACATCAACACTACCGTTGTCGCAGCCCTAAACTTGAGGTAAAGACTATCCACGCATTGTTTCAAGCTCAAAACTTGAAGCAATCATTCAATCGTTCATCCAAGATCAAGTCATCGCAACCCTTGGATAAACAATCAATCATCTACATCAAATTTGAAGACTGAATCAGAGGAAAGTTGTAAACAGAGATTGTAACCCCACAAATTCATCAATACAAATCTACTTTGTACATGTGTTCTTGTTTCATTCGTTACAGAATTTTCGTATTTACAGTAATATTAACATTGATCAAGTATTTTGAAATAAACAGAAAAGAAGGGTTGATTTACTTGTTGTGTCTTTAAGGCCCTCTTTTTTAGTAGTAAAAAGTTCAATGAAAGCTTCTTGCGTTGACAAACTGTTCAAATTTAGACGTAAATAAAAGAATTTGCCACACTCTACTATCACAGTTGTCAATCTTGAACAATAATGCAAGCCTAGTTGCAAAAACCACCTCAATGAACCATACAGGTAAAATGTCAAAGCCCTAGTAAAAAAATTAACCGAGATGCGAGCTTTCTAAGAAACTTGGATGACAAAATAAAAAAAATTGAGTTGAAAAGATGAATTACACTTTTAAGGCCTGCTGCAAGTCTGGCACTTCCCCTTTGCTTAACATCATTTTCTCATCCAAACCTAAATTTTCAAAAAACCAAACTGTCTGCAAAATTCAAATTCAACCTCAGCTAAACACACACACACACACACACACCCACACACCAAATTCAGATTTGGAGAAACCCTGAATTCCCAAAAGGCCGCCACATTTTGAGATTGACTACCAAAATTGAAAACCACACTCCACATGCAATCAGAGAAATCAATTCAACTGGTTCAAACGAACCGCTTCCCGCAACTACTTGAAAAATCAGCAAAAAGAAAACCACACATTCAGAGCTATGTCTCACAAAATTAACTCCCAAAAATATACCTTGTTCTTGGAATAAACAACCAGTAACTGAAAAACCCATACTGACAAATTTTTTGTGATACTCTGATATTCGAAAAGTCTAGTCTATCCCTAATATTCAAGTGGCATAAAGACAGTGTACACTGAAGGTGAATGCCAGTTCCTCCCTGAACACGAGGCTATTTGATAGCAACGGAAGAACTAATGCGATAGGCTCTGGTTCACATTAAGATCTCTTAGATCTTTTTCATACAAAAACGTAAATGCCCAATCAGATCACGCAAATCATATCGGAGACGAACAACCAGATTTAGAAATTAGAACATGCAAATGATGAGCAAAACTTCACACCAACAAAAGCCGGGGTTATGGACATACAAACGAATAGATGTGAGCCATACAATTGCATATTAGACTCATCTGTACCATAGAATTTGTCAATAAGTGTGTTAGTTTTGTGTCTAAATATATATAGCATCACTATTTCTATTAATTAATTGTATGCATAGTGAGGATGTCAAAATGATTTACCATGCATGTCACCTAATTAAGTAGTTCTATTAAACACCAAGTAAAGAAAAATGTTCAAGCGACCCTTAAATAGCCACAACGGGCTGCACTAACGAGGCAATTTGTACCCCCACGAAGAGAACTGGAGAATACAAAAATATCTGGTTGCTTTTTCCAGCATTTAAGAATTTTGTGTGCGGTGAAGCTCGGCTCAGAAATACAAAGCACCCATAGCAAAGAAAAAAAAAAAGGTTAATAAGCCAGGAATCGAAAACCCATTAAGGAAAAACGATAAAGAAGGCCATTGTAAATGTGAAGTTGTTTCATTAAGGAAAAACAATCCATCACACAAAGTGCATCCAACTCCAGTCTTCATTTTCCCATCGCAACACCATGCATGTAAATCCTATCCTTAATTCATAAAGGTTATGAAGACCCCATCAATTAAGGGAATATAATTGCAATATGCATAATTAGTTGATATCACCCATGTATATCTCACACAACTAAGAATGCAGGGCTAAAACCACATTATACTTACATAGGTGTTATTCCCTATTTGCATTTTGATAAGTCTCATGTTTTACCAATCATCCAACATCCCACTCATGGCACAATTAGGCGGGGCTATTCATGGAACGCCTCGCCTATGCCTCCGCCTTTTAATACATTGGTCACGAGACAATATGATAGTTGTTGGAAGGAGAGTATGCAACCAAGAATCTAAGATATACTTGATTTGTGATTCCATTATAATTTCACACAAAAAAAAGATCAAATTTTGATTGAAACATTAAACAAAACAATCTCATCTGTTACAAATTGGACCAACTAAGTAAAGATTATTTTCAACCTAACTATAAAAAGGAGCTTTATAACAGCGCAATCAACATCATTTGAACCCAACTAAAAAGAAAATTAGTCTTAGGAAATACATTATACTCAAAAACATCATACTAAAGATATTTTCAAGCAAATTACAATCCATCACCCTACGGAAATCCTCCTTGTGCAGAAAACACAACCTAATTGAAACATTAATCATAACAGTAACGACAAATTAGCAAGGATTTAAAGCAGTGCAGGCAGACTATTATTTTCATACATGTGCAGTCAGAAGAGAGAATCTTTGGTAATCACCTGCAACGGTACACAAACACCATCAAATGCCCAAAATCAGGAAAATTACCAAAAAAAACCCTAATAACGACATATTTTTTCTAATGTTATGTTTTGGTTCAACTGAGAAACGGGCATGCAAAAATCAAGAAAAGAACTGCGAAAAGGTGTATTTGTAAAGAAATTTTTAAAACGCCGCAGATGGATTTTTCAATGTTTGCAATTAGTCTGCTATTATACAAACTGACGTATTGTCAATGGCGTACAATGCCTCTAAAACTACTTACAGCGCAATCTTCCAATGCATATATAGTGATGGTTTTGTCGTCGCAAGCAATCGGCTTCTCCTGACCCATTGAAGTTTTGATAAGTATAATCCGTTGCAACAATTGAATTAAAGCCTCTTTCCAAAAATCCTAATCACAAAACCAAGAATCACAATCAACACAGATGATACAAACACACACACACACACAGATATACTTAAACATATTCGCATCTGTTGCTCAATCAAATCATTTGCTTGGCTAAAAAGGTTAAAATACAATAAACATATTCGCATCCAATTTATGAGAAATCATGCAAAAGCAATTGTAAATGATTACGAAATCATGAATGCGAATAAGAAACACAAACATGCCAAAAAGAAAACCTATTATAGTGTGTCAAGATACTCGCAACATATTTTTTTATGCCATTATCCATTTCGCAATACTTTAAAAAAAATCGTTTGAAAAAGCTTTGCTATTATTTTTAGGTTTGGGAAAAATAATACCAAAAACAATTAAAAAACAATTACTAAAAACACGAAATAATGGCCTGGTAATAGCAAAATACACTCCTCAACAATGTATACGAACATATGAGTTGAAAATTTGAAATATTCGACAACAAAAAGAAAGAAGCAAAATCCGAAGAAAAGAAAGAGATACTCACTCAAAAATAAAGAAGAAATAATACCAGGCTTCTTCTCCTCGACATCCAGGATTCCATCGTTGTCTCCATCTTCAACCTTCAACGTATTTAAAATACGAAATGGGAAAGAAAAAAAAACCTAGAAGAAATCATTACATAAAATAAAATTATCCAAGTAAAATTAAGCATGGATAGAAAAACAAATGAAGGCAATTTATTCTGACTTAATTAGAGACTTACTGAATAAGCTCGGAATCTGTCTCACACATCTCTTCAACTTCAACCCCTATCCTCCTTGCCCCTGTAATATGTACATAAAGAAAAAGAAATCGACTTTAGAACCTGCATCGATATACATATCTTGTGTCAATAGGCCTTTCCTACTTTGCCCCAATCACCCATATATGATCAACTCGAACCAATCTCAAGTATTTAGATACCCTTTTGCATGTGAATCTCAGTTCGAATTTGCTAAGGTCTGATATGCATGCATCCTGTTTCTCATATTTCTAGAATCCGGCAGGGGACTCAGGCCAACATCCTTCAAATCTGAGACGGATTTAAGCCCCATTAGTTCAAATTTGGGTTTAGGTAATTTCCTAGGGATTAATTCATGTTCAATTCAGTTTTGGAGTGTAAAATCGAAGAAATCGAGCTCAAGAGACCCCTGACTATGTTCTGGGTTTTTCCTGCAGTTTCCAGCAAAGCTCTGGCGATCGGAGACAGTGACCAACGACGGTCACTATTAGATTTAGCGGCAGAGGTTGAGATTCCTTTAACTTTGATGGAATCTTATATCAGAGAAGGTATATTCCATTAACTGTTTTAAATCCTCACTGCACTGGTGACGGCGAGTGCGACGTATAGAACCGCAACGATGAGTACGACCATGCGTTCGTTGACGACGTCCTTCCACGATGGTGTGTAGTGGCACGCGTGGCAAAGAGTGACAAACTTGAGACCTAACTCTAGGTTTTTTGGTGTTCTAGATCACATGGTGTCTTCTGTTTGTGCAAATTCGAAACCTAAATGGTTGAATTGGACAATGTACCATTAAAATGATGTTTTAGACTTATCTTAGCTTGTATTGATTATCATAAGGTTGATCGAGGATCAGAAGGATTCAGGCAAGGAGCCTATTTGCAAGAGACGCTCTGCTTACCTCTGAGTGGACCCTTTCAAAAAACCAAATGCTTTTACGTTATATATACATATATGCGTATATGCTTAATATGTGGATGCATATTATTATGTTAGTCTCGGACGAGACTTAAAATGATATAGATAATATCTTTAGATCACTAGTGATCTATTTTCACCACATGGTCATCATGTGATATGTTGTATAGCAATCTTCGGCCGTAGATTTGTTTGCAGGTTATATTTGTCCTAATGGACGCTAGGGTTGATTATCATTACTGATATTGAGATTAACTAGTTGATGCTAGTATATTTCCTGCTTGCTATACTTGTGTTAGTGGATACTAGCATTATTGGTTGACAGAAGGTATGATTTCTGGATTTGATTTGATGATTTTTCGTTGATGTTGATGAATGAGATTTTTACCATTATGATAGTATTATATTATTATAGTTTTTTGCTATATATGTTTTCAAAACAAGGGTTATTATGTTTAACAAAGATTTTATAACTATGATAAAACTGGTCCACTCACGTTTTGTTTTATCGACCCCCTTCAGAACGTAACAAGACTAAGGAGAACATTAGTGGGGACAAGTGGGCTTGGCAGTGAGACTTTCATCCACTAGACTTTGGGCGATGGCTCCTTCACTGTAAGTTTATCTTAATTGTAATAATATTTGCATGATCGTACTTTTGATTATGCATAGCATTGCAATATGTTGTATTTACTTTTGTATGAAACTTCTAGCTGCTCTGATGTGATGTGATTAATAAATGGGGTTAAACCCGAGATAATTTGTGTCCCCAAATGGGGAGGATGATAAGTACTTTTGTAGCAACTTTGGATTTATTATTTTAATGAACATCTTTTGGTTCAAATTCTTACACATCATGAATATCTCACTATGGCTTCGTCATTGAGTTGGCTTGTGACATCATTTCCGAATAGGGTCCTATAGTCAATTCAGTGTCAGCCAGCACATTACGGCCTCGTAATTTGTGTTATTGGGGTTGGGGTGTGTTACTTTGGACTCCAGTACAACACCTGGACACAAATTTAATAAGAGTGAATTCTTTTACAGTAGGAAAGAAAACATAAAAAAAGAAAAATATAATTATCTGGAAAATAAAAACCAGATCATTATTAGATAAACACTCATAGTACTATTAATTGTAAAATTTGATCCAACATTTAACCAATTCCTCTTTCATATCTTTCTAATTAGTTTATTGACTCTGCATAAAGTCTTTCTTGAAAAAGTCTATCTCGATCGGCTGCAACGCCAACTATCGAATCCTAGCCGCTGACGGCTTAGAGTTAACTTGAATAGATTCTCGAGCTCGTGGTCAAACGACGTCACTAGGTTCTTAAATTCATTGGCCTGATGCTTCATCAATTGTAGATGCGCGTCTGTCGAGTGCTTCACTTCCCTCCAACCTTTCAATATGAAGGAGAAGGCATGTTATGAGAAGGTATGTTATACTAGCATGGGAAATTGAGTTTCAAAGGCTCGATGTTGAGAAGCTCAATTGTGCTAATCAGATTCGATCAATTCGATTGACTCGAAAAATGGTGGAATTTGAATTGAATTGAAAACGAAAACAGAGATTGGGTGGAGAGATCAAGAGAGAGGGAGAGAGTGAAATTCAATCGATTTGATTGCAAAAATGGAGGAATGGATTATGTGCAAAGGAGAGATTGATAATAGGTAGAAAGATTGAGAAAGGGAGAAACATAGAGAGGGACTAAATAGGCAAAGGTTTGCCATCAGGGGGTAAAATTAAAACTCATTGATTGGGCTTGTCTTATTGGGTTGATTTGATATTGAATTTGTCTTAATCATGAAATAAAGTTATTAAAGTGCTTTTAGTTCAAACTCAAAGTTTTGAAGCCATTTGTATTAGTTTTCTAAATGTTAGGTATGCTTGCCTTTCATTGGCTAGGTGGCTAAAGTTTGACGTTTAAGCCTTTCAATGCACCAACCACATCTTATCTGGTCATCGACACATTGTCCCACAGCTAATAAGTTTTTAATTAAACAATAATCATTTTGTCAGACAAAAGTGGTCAACATTTTGGTTTTCTCAGAAACCTTGATTACCAGGACATCAAAATTTTGGTGGAATAAATACATCAAAAAATTAAACTATGACTTGCTAGGACTTATGTGGCGCACCATGAGTCTCGCAAATTACACACATTGCATGTGATTGATCAAAACCGAACAAGTCATCAAGAGTAACACATGTCGACATCTGAGACCTCTGTCAAACAGATCAAATCAAGTAAAACCAACAGCCAACTCAATCTGTAACTCCACCACCAGTTCTGATCAAACCCACATCAAAAACCAAAAAAAGCAATCAAATTGTTCGCAGAAATCACAATTGCGTACTCACCTATTCGGTGCTCAGAAGGTGGAGGTTCTTCTGTAGATTGGGCGCGGAACCGCTGATGTTGAGGTTGACGAGCTTTTCGGTGGCGGAATCGAGCGCAGAGGCCATTGTTGCTATGGCGGAGAACGGAGATATGATGCGGCGGTGGAAGGCTGCTGTGTGTTCGACGAAAGTTCGCAGAGAGAGAGTGATAAACACTGGGGGGAATATGAGGGGTGGGGGAAGGTGGTGGTTGCGTACAGAGAAACGTAGCTGTCGAAGAGGATGAAGGTCGAGTGGGTGGAGTCGAAGAGGGAGGGGGAATGATGGATGTGCAAAGGTTGGGTAGGTGCAGAGGAGAGAAGGGAGATGGGTCGGGGGACACCTTTTTTTTTGTAATTTTTTAATTTTTAATGTTTAATTTTTAATTTTATTTATTTTTAATATCTATGTGGGATCCTTATCGACACGTGGCATCTAGTCATTGTTCACGGGGTGCCACGTCATCAGTTAACGGGAGACTTAGCAACCAGACCAACGGATGTATGAGACTGTCCCAAAATTAACACTTTAGGTATGACTCTGGGACGGAAAAAACTTAATGTACTAAATGTTGAAAACCACGAAACGTGAGGGTAGTAAACTGATATTAACCCTTAAATCAATTAGTCCAAATCAAATCAAATCAAATCAAATACAAAACGGGACAAATTAGAGCAAATTATATCAATTAAGATTTAATTTCCTAAATTAAATATTCTAATTTAATTTGGAGCTAAATTAAATAAATAAGTCAAATTAAATCTAAATCAAAAAAAATCAAAGAATCAATTACAAGATTCAGATGGGGTATTCTAAACTAAGACTCAATTGCTCTCCTATAAATACTAGGCTCAATTTCAAGAAAGAGAACATCCAAGAAACGAAGCAAGTCCAAACTTTTGGAGAAACCAATCTTTGGCCAAAGCAAACACCAAACACACAAATACTCTTATGTTCATTAAACTCGTGAAGAATCAACAAGTGCAACAAACTCGTGTCAATTCATCCATGACCGAAGTCGGAGATCACCTACCACGTGAAAACTCCTTGTGATCTCATTTCATTTAAGATCAAGACCTTCGAAGAAATCAAAAACGCGATTCATGATCAAGTGTTCACCACCCTTGAACCGAATTTTACTTTAGAGATCAAACCAGAGTAATATTCTTGCAAAAGAATAGATACAATAGATTTTAAACCTAATCACTCATTATTACATATATTATTTTGTACATTTGTTTTTGTTTCATTTATTGCAGGAAGCTTTGTGTTTACAAATTTGGCACTTCCACATAGATCATTTGGGATCGTCTCTGCCTCTCATCTCTTTCTCCAAGTGACTCAACTCCAACCCAAGCAATGGGGTGGAAGAAGGCTCAAGTTGCACCCGTGAACCCATGTAAGTAAGTGATTGCTTTCACAACAAGGTGTGACTTTGATGGCATCGACTCACAAAGCAAAAAGAAGGCATGCTTCTTAACCCGACATACCACTCCAACGACATTTCCACCCAAATTACATGAAATTTGCCACAAGAATCAGCCATCCATCAACTTCGTCACTCGGGAGCGAGTCCAAGGCTTATGCTCAATATACCACTGCCATGGCGCATCTACCTAAATGACCTGGAGTTCATCAAGAGCACAATTCAGCCATCTTTCTTATCTCATTGTGGCAAAGAAACTCGTATCTCGAAGTAAGGAAAAATGCTCGTCAAACTCGAAAAATTCACTGAAGCGGGCACCTTTGCATGTTTCTAGTGTCGGCTCAAAAGCAGCCCATGCTTAGGTTCAATGACATCAAAAGAAGAAGGCTGCACGTTGTACTCGGGGTCATTCGACTCATCTTATTCTATGGCAATGCAGGTGGTGATGGTGGGAGTCACTTCCGCTGACGAACAACTAGTCAAATGGCTTAAGAGATCGAGAAACTGACAAAGACAATTGAGGAAAAATACATGTAGATAATGCCTCTCATGAGCAAGCTAGAAGAAAGGCATGGCTGAGAGTCAAGCAAAGGTTTACCTCATCTGGAGGAAGAGGTTCGTCGAGAATTCACCTCTGATAACAAGG
>JAOTRO020171453.1:0-12292 GCA_028566515.2 Pyracantha coccinea | reverse complement strand
TTCCATCCATTCATTTAACCCAAAATCGTTTTCAATTCTGTTTTGTTTACAAGTTTAAAGTTTGTTTTCAAAATTCGTCAAAACCAAATCCCCCTTTGTTTTAAAGTGTCAAATTAGTTAGAAAGTGTTTTAGTTTGTGTTTTTAAGTGTTTCAAGTCAATTTAGAACTTATTTTCGTCAAAATCTTGTTTAGTGTTCAAAACTGCCCAGAAAGTGGTTTTAAGGCAGTTTTGAGTGTTTCCTTGCTGTTTTGAGTCTTTTGGTTTGTTTTAGTGTTTTAGAGTTTAGTTTTGCATTCTTTGAGTCTAGTTTAGTGTTTTAAACTTTGTTTTACGTTTTTTTTCAAGTGTTTTAGCAATCCCTCCTAATCCCCGGCCTAGAACGATCTCTACTTACATATTTGCTACAATTGATAAAAAGAGGGTTTAATTTGTGTGCTTATATATTTCGCATCAGCTGCATCAACGTGCAGCTAAATATTTAATAATAATATACCACCGCAGAATTCGAAAAGTGTAAGAACTACGATCAAATGGGACAATACCCCATTGTCAGAAACTTCGTTCACTGTCTGCATCGTAATAAAGTTGATTGGTTTCTTAGCCAAAAAGGAAATAGGTCTAAGCTCAAAAGAATAGTTAAGAACTGCAAATAAGATTTGACAAGACTAAAGACATTTTGTATTTCACAACCTCTTGTGAGGATTTTCAATTTCCAATGGTCGCAACCCCTTTTGGAAATTGATAAGAATAATGTCTGCTACCAAAGAAACTCCCAAGAAAAGTATCTACTCTAAACAAAAACAACTTTCGAAGAATTTGACGTATAGCTGACAATCGATATTTAGTGAACCTGACCTCATAGTTGGAGTAAGCAAGAAGGTTATCGATAGAACAATCATTGAGAGTTGTTCTAAGGATCCACACAAACTTCCTCAGCGGGAGCGAGTCCGAGGACATTGATTCGATCTCACTAACTAATACCTACTAAACTTTGTAACGTCTAATGCTTACTCGCTTTCTCCAACACGCTCGAATGTTTCGAACAATTTCCATAAGGATATGACTCTGCCGGCCATTCCTAGGGTACGCATGTCATAGAGTAACATCACTATTTTTGATCTCCCAAACTTGAATCACTTAGATTTTTCGTTTCACCACACTCCTATGTAGATATGACTCTGCCCGTAATTCCTAAGGAACGTATGTTGCAGAGTAGCATCATTGTTCCGGGTCTCTAGTTGGTCTTAACCAATTTATACCATTAAAAGTTTTCCTTTTCCAAACACTCATACGTAGATCCAAATCCGCTCGCAATTCCTAAGGAACGCATGTTGCAGAGTGGCATCGCCATCTCAAATCTTTAGCTTGTCTTAACCAGACTTCTCTTTAATGAGATTTTCTGTTTCATATCACTACAGTGTAAAATCGACTTTGCCTGCAATTCCTAGGGAAGACATGTTGCAGAGTATCTGTCCAATGTTGAAAGTTGTCCAACAATCCATTTCATCACCGATGAGGCACAATCTTGACACAAATTCTTGTATTTCAACTAGAAGGTGAAAATTTAAACAAAGAAAGATTTGCACAAATGCGTCGAATGGCACCAAATCCGAAAGTCGTGACATCCAAAATGATGTCATGACTGAAACACTACTACAGTGACAGAAGATCCTAAGTATGCTCTGAACAAATCACACTCTGATACCTAAATAAATCTTCATTAGGCACTACATCTCCCGCCTGTAGCCAATATATAAATATTTTTCGGTCGAAGCCACCAACCTACGCCCTGCCGAAGCCATATATATGTATCTTTCGGTCGAAGCCACTACCCTACGACCGATCGAAGCCATTATAAATATCTGTCGCCCGTAAGCACTACATCTCCCGGCCGTAGCCAATATAAGTATCTTCCGACTGTAGGCATTACATCCCCTGCCTGAAGCCATTATATAAGTATCATTCGACCGTAGGCAGATCGTATGAATAACCACTAAATAAGCACATAAAATCATGTTCAAAGTATATAATCATAAATCACAATTTATCATAAAGTGTAAATCCAATTTACTCATAAAGGTTTCATAAAACATAACCAACAAATCATGCTTTTCATGTATGCATTTCTAATAATTAAAATATGCATTTTGGAAAGGGTCCACTCACAGATACTTCACCTTCGAACAGTCATGCCAACTAAGAACATCAAGGTACCAATTAATAAAACTTTACTAAAACGGTTGAATTTGGGCAAACAGACGTCGTAAATGGATTTAGGACGTCGGGTACCCACGCGCCGATTTGGGTCATCTAAAAGTTGGCCGGAAAAGTCGCCAGCACCGCCATGGACGGCGTTGAAGAACAGTACCTCCAGTGGAGGTGTGTGTGCTCCACGCACCGGCCAAGACAGGCGCCCACACGCCACCCACGCGCTGGTCAGGGTTCTGGGTTAAGACAACTGGGTTAGGACGAAGGCTAGGTTGGGCTTGGGTTCAATGGGTTTAGGCTGATTACTAAGCCAAAGGGTTTCGGGTTTGTGCTGATAGATCTGCGTTTCAGGGTTATTGGGTTGGGCTTGCCAATTGGGTCAGGTCCCATGGCTTAACGAGTTGGGCCGGCCTAGTGTTTTTGAGTCAGGTTTGGCTTGTTTCGAGGCTGGGTTGGTCATTTCGAGGAAGAAGAAAGCCGGAACCTTTCCAGCTCTGTTCAATCTTAAAACCTACCTAAAACCTATCATGCAATATACCAAAATGAAGCCCAAGGAACAAGGAATAGACTCGTACCAATGAGAGGTCGAGAAGTGGCCAGAAAACGCTAGCAAAGGCTAGGTTCCTCGTCGGTAAATTGGGGAAGGTTTTTCCCCAAAAGTTATGTGTCCAAAATCCACAAAAACTACTTAGAAGTGACACAATCTCACTCCTAAACATGATTTATGGGGTTTACCTTGGTTAAGGTTGTTGAGGTTTCGTCGGAGGATAAAATGTACAGTGGTAGAGCCATGGTGCCACGAGACACGAGAAGGTTAGAATGTGTTCTTCCTTTGCTCTAGGTTTCGTGGAGCTCACAGGGAGGGGAGAGTGATGGTGGTGGGTGGTGGGTGGTGGTTCATGGAGAGGGAGGGACAATGAGTGAGGGAGAGGGTTGACAAAGGGGGAGATAAAAGAGAGTGGTCTACGAGTTACACACGGGGTAATGGAGAAATAGAGAGAGAGATAGTTGTGAAGGAAGAGAGAAATGAGGGATTTGGGTCGGGGGACAAAATCAAGGGTGGGCCACCTTGAGCACACCAAGTAAGACCAAATGCATAATTTCAAAATATCTAACCCAACCATAGTGAAATTACCAAAATACCCTTTCATTCCAAAATTCGTAACATTATTCGGGACGGGTTATCACACAAAGAGAACAACAAATAAAAACCGGGCAAAGAAGAAAATTCAAAGCACCAGCAAACGAAAGGGAAAACCTAAAAACCAAAGCCTAAACCACGCATGGGAAGGCAACAAATAAATTAGAGACTATGGAGCAACAACATTCCAGTTATGGAAGACTCCTAAGTTAATGGTGGAAGGCTTAACTTTCAAAGTACACAATTGACACTGAATCATATTGGTGATCAACTGAAGAACTGTAGAAGGAGGTTTCCTGCATTTGTTGAAGATGCAGTTATTCCGCTCACACCATAAGCAGTATACAGTGACTGCCAGCGAAAGTTTTCTAACCACCATGAGAAAGGATTTCTCCCGCCATTGGGCCGCTACACACTCTACAAAAGAAGGCCATGAAGGGTGGAGCCAGGGAACCCCACACTTCATCAACATATGCCGCCAAAGACCTTCACTATAAGGGCACTCAAAGAAAAGGTGAGAGTGAGATTCCAACTCAGAGTCATACAACACACAATTAAGATTGGCACGAAGAGCGTATTGACTGATGTGATCAAGCATAAGGAGCTTATTCTTTATGGCTAACCACAACACAAAACTTGCACGAGGAATAGACACACTATGCCACACCAGGTGGTTTTAAAAAAATTTAGGTGCCACAGGACGGATGCAATTCCATATAGAAGCTGAAGAGAAAATACCATCATTGCTAGGAGCCCAAAAGAAAGAATCCAAATTATGAGAAAAAGGCATAATGTTGTAGGAATCTGATTGAATGTTAAAAAAAAAAAGCTTGGTTGGTAGTAAACAGCCAATACCATTCATAGGCCCTAATCATAGAAGAAAGCTTAGAATTTATATGAAGACCAAAGGCTAATACTGTCTCACAGTCCCAAACGTCTAAGAAGGGACCATGAGGGTGCCAGTTATCATACCACAAAAAAGTAGACAACCCATCTCCCACTGAAACATGAATAAAAGGCTTAATAAGTTCCCGAAGCTTTAAAAGTTTCCTCCAATTCCATGAGAAAGTAGACGACAGTTTTAGGCTCCAAAAACACTTGTCTTGAAGGAAATATGCTTTGACCTATTTAGACTACAAATTACCACCTCCATGATTGAACAAAAACCAAATATAGCGAATCATAAGAGCTAAAGTACAAGAGTGCAAACCTTTAGTCCCAAATCCTCCTTCGTCTTTGGGGAAACAAACCTTCCTCCAAGACACTTTAGCAAAATAATTCCCTGATACCTTGCCGGACCAAAGAAATCAGCGAAAAAACTGCTCAATGTCTTTCACAATCTTTTTGGACAAGAAAAGGTGAAAATCCCAATAAACCTGTAGGCTACCTAAGGTTGAAATCACCAATTGTAAATGACCAGCAAAAGACAATGTTTTATGCTCCTAGCTGCGAATACGATTATCAACTTTCTCAAGTAAAGGCACACAATCCACATAGGTCAACTTAGAACTGATCAAAGGCACCCCAAGATACTTGAAGGGAAGACAACCTTCTTGAAAACCAAACCAGCACATAATTATAGTCATGTCTCTAGTTTTGACTTCAGCAAGGAAAATATTACTCTTAGAAGCATTAGGAGTTAAACCAGAAAGGTGATAAAAGTAATCCAAAGCCTCTTTTAAAACCCTTGCAGAGAGTAAGTCACCATGGCAAAAAAAAAAAAAAAAATCATCAGCAAAAGCCATATGAGTAAGTCTAATCTTATCACATCTTTAATTGAACCAAAAGTGAGGGGAAACAACCACTTTAGCATGCATAATTAAGGAAAAGACCTCCATGGCAATAACAAAAACGTAAGTGGACAGATGATCCCCTTATTTAAGACCACGTTTCCTAGGAAAAAACCAACCAACTCGCCATTAATCGCCACGGAGAAATAAGCGATAGAGGTACAACATGGAATCCATTGATCAAACCTTGGATGAAAATTAAAAGCCAACAAAACACCAAGCAAAAACTTCCAATCCAAAGTATCATAGGCTTTGCGAATATCCACCTTGATCTCACACTTGCGAGTTCCATTATTCAGATGGTAACCACGAAAAAGCTCTTGGACAAGAAGAATATTATCTCCGATACGATGACCTCCCACAAAGGCAAATTGGGTATCAATAATGATGGTAGGCAGAACACCTTTGATTCTATTAGTCATAATCTTAGAGATGATTTTATAAATGGTGCTGCAACAAGAAATACGCCGAAAATTCCCTATAGAAGATGGGGGTTAGGGATTTTAGGCACAAGGGTAATTATAATGGTGTTAAGCTCTTGAAGTAACTGGTTGGAGTTAAAGAATTCTTGGACTACAAGAATAATTTGATCACCAATTATAGGCCAAGCTTTTTGAAGGAAAATGGCATTAAAGCCATCCGAAGCTGGGCTTTATTAGGCTTTAAACTTAAACTAGCCTTATAACTTTCTTCACCAAAAACCTCTTTTACCATAGCAGCAGCCATATCAAAAGAAATAGGACTTGTGACAAGGTTACAAGCAGCAAGATTGACTTCAGAGGTCGGAATAGCAAAATCACTGCCAATAGGATTTTGAAAAAACCCCACAACTTCATCTTTGGTCTCCATTCCAACAGTAGTAATAAACTCATTGCTTCTACAAATAGTGACCATACAGTTTCAGTTAGCCCGCTTCTTAATAGAATTGTAGAAAGAAAAAAAATGGTGTTCCTATCACCGTTAGACATCCATTAGACACGAGACTTTTGCTTAACAAAGCTCTAATGCCTTACAAGGCAACCAGAGTAGTTCTTCAATAAGGTTTTCTCCAACTCTGCTAAAGACAAGTTAGTATGTATAGTATGTATAGTACGTATAGACGCTAAACTAACCTGGTAGCAATCAATAGAGAGACATGAAAGGAAGGAGAAAATTTTAACTTTTTCAACTCAGCCTTAACAAGCTTTAGCTTTTTTCCTACCTAGAATTGATGGCAACCTTGGATATGAGTATAAAAGCTTGTGCAACAATAGCTAAAAAATTATCATGGTGCATAGAAATTGAAGAATTTAAAAGGTGACTTTCTTTGAGTTTGAGAAAGACCCACAGAAACCACCACTGGGTAGTGATCAGAGGCACTAGGAGGCAAAAAAAATAGCAGAGCTATTGGGAAACATAGATAAGCAACCAATGTTGACAAGGACATGATTCAACTTGCGATAGATAACCATTCCATTGAATTATTTATTGCACCAAGTAAGGAGTGGACCAAAGAATCTCAAATCATCAAGGTTAACATCAAGTAAACAATCCCCAAACCCAATAATAACATTAGACCTCAAATTAGAGCCCCCATCAATTTCTTCAGTGGATCAAACAACATTGAAGTCACCAAGGACAATCCAAGGGGCATCACCAATGGAGTGCTTAAAGGAGCAAAGGTTAGCCCAAAGAGCCATGTGAAGATTTTCATCATTGAAGTCGTAAACAAAGGAAGCATAAAAACTTTGCCCCGTTAGAAGAATTTGAATCTGATAATGGATAACTTGATCAATCTCCGCCAATTGAGAAACATGAAGAATGGTAGGATTCTAACCCACCAATATTCTGCCATTAAGATGGCAGTTGTAATTGTTGATGGTCATCCAATTATGAAAGACAAATTAAGCAACAACATCAATATTATTCACACGTACTCTAGTCTTAACCATAACAACCAAAAAAAGATTATTCATATCGATGAAATTACGAACCTTGAGTTGCTTAGGAAGCCCATTAAGCACCCTAACATTCCAACAAGCGAGATTAATCATTTGAGTTTGAACGAGATTAGTCATGGGCACTACAACCCTTACCACTAGCCTTAGATGTACCTTTACTTCTATTATTCTTCATTTTCTTCTTCTTATGGTGAAATCTCTGGGACGGGAGAGCATCAATATCCTTACCCAAAATACAGTTAGGCCAACGAGATGTATCTGGATAGGCAATGACTTGAATATCAGAGTCAAAGACAATCTCCAAAAATTCAAGGGCTTCAAACGGATTTGACACCACCATAACATCCTCTGAAAAAAAAGGACTTCCAACGAGACTAGAATGGGGATAGTGGGGGTTCAATAACAGAAATATTGGCATGTTGCAAGACTTACCCATTCCTAAGCCTTTTTTTTGTATCCCCGTTTTCTATTAGTGGTATTAGAGCCAGGTTTAATATTCTTGTAAACTTTGATGTCGTTGGCACACTCCATAGCCACTTTATTAAAGTGCTCCAATTCCTGGAAGATTTCCGTCAATTCTCCAAAGTATGTAGCTAAGGAACAGTCGTTCTGGCGAAGACGTGACACCTTATGGCTGAAGGAATCCTAAATTCCTTAGGAAGTGGGTAAACAAATATATCATTTCATAATCTCCGGTTTCATGGATGATAGTAACCAACTCTTTATTTTTTGATCTTCAGAGAACCAATCATCGTACTTGGGGTCGTCCTCTTCTGGAGCCTTGATAGACCCATGCAGATAATCCATGCAGATAATCCATTTTTTTCTTCCCGCAATATGAGTTTCGATGAAAGGAGCCCATAAATCATAGTTCCTCTCATCAAGAAACATACAAATGTTCAAATTCGAGTTGTCTGATTTGCATACTGCATCACAACAGAAGCAACTGACTTAACCTCAGCATCACCAGCCATGAATGAGAATTACTGTTGATAGTAGTGGCGAAGCTACAGTGGGGCAAACTCTTGGAGGTGGATAAATATAAGATTACTCTACAATTTGATCAGTTAATGAAAGATGTACAATGAAATGTTACTTACAAAAGAAGGCCAGTAGTTTCTATTCTACAGTTTGGCAATGGATTTTAGTGGATTTAATTTGTCAATGAATTTGTAGGCAATTACGTGTAATGTGTAATACGATTGTCTACTATCTAAATGGATTTTAATGCCTAAATTTTTTTGGACCTTTTACCTTTTTAAATTTTTCCCTCCCCCCCCTCAACAATATCTGGCTTCGCCACTAGTTGACAGTGATATCGTGCAAAGGCAGGATGAAAACTACTGCTGTCAGTGGGATTCTGCACTGTAAGGAAGGGACTTGCTGATCGAGACTGGATTCAACAGAATGGATAGTAATAACAACTGCTGCTTGCTGATCCTTTCGAATTCAGAGAAAGACAACAACGACTACGGTCGCTTGCTGGTTAAGAGGCAGCAACAACGATAGTCGCTCGCTAATAAAAAAAGAGTATTATCAACCACGGTTGTCCACACATAGCTAGGGTTTTTTTTTTACGACCTGGCTCTGGTGCTAAGAAGAGAATGCTTTGAATTGTATTTCGTTCATCACAAGGTGAGGTATAATATACAACCAAGTCCTATCCCAATTAGGAGAGAATAGTTACAAACGAATTTACCTCGATTACAAAGGATACACAAGATCCATCGAAACTCTCTCCCCTTCCCTCCATCCTGCTTGAACGATTATGATTAAGCCACGTAAATATCTTATATTGATTTTTTTATAGAGATAATAAGACCAAAAACAAAGTGTGAGAGGAGGGGAAAGAAAGGGATAAGAATAGGAGGAGAGAGAATCCTACTTCCTTTGAAATACCCCAAAAGTGTTGAATGGCTTATATAAGCCCTTTCGACATGTACTTGAGCGCCCCATCAACCACAATGCTAAAGATCTTTCTATCCTCCAATTGTTCAAACACACAACCACGACAAGTGACCAGTGGAAAAGTGCGAACAACATCTCTCTAAAGGAAAAAAAAGGGAAGTTTGGATTCGATACTTTTTTTTTTTTCCAAAGGGTTTGATACTTTGTAAACTGTAAATATGCCTCATCGTGGCCACAGCTAGGGAGAAATTCCCAACTAGCCTCCTCCAGACCCGAAAGGGGCGGATAACCATGATTCACCATCAGTTATCTACTTTCTTTATTTTTATTTTTTTATGTTCAAACGCTCCTCTACATTATAAGTTAATGTTATACCCATTGTCACTTGTGAAGTTATGATCATCTTATACAACTTGTGATCTGTGTCATCCCATATACACCTTTCAATGCACATTGAACATGCAATTGATTTTCTACATCGATCATCAGCTATTCTCCACTATTCACAAGTCACACAACAACAACAACAACAACAACAACAACAACAACAACAACAACAACAACAACAACAACAACAATCTTCTAATGCGGCGCGAGATGGACAAAAAGACGGAGAGAGTCGTTGAAATAGGTGTCGGTGTTTGGGTCTTGACTTTGAGGTGGCGGTGTTTCACGGTGGTCACGATGAGAAGGGAGAGAAGTTGGAGCAAACAGCCCGAATGTCTCTTCAATCGATCCAAATATATCAATCGCCGGTTTGGGTCGGCTATTCGATATTTTGGTATAACAAAAGCAGTACAAAATCTTCAACAAGTATTCTGCACAACATTAAAAATCAAGAAGGAACAAAGCCGAAATTTACACTCTTGATCATATAATTAAATAAAAAATTAGATGATAAACTCCTTAACAATGTTCAAAACGGCAGCAGCCCGCCTGGCGTCAACGAAGTCAATATTATGGAACCCCACGTCATCGAACCGCGCATCAACCCTGACCCCACAAACCAACAGCATAGTCACAAACTCCTGCTGCCGGTCGATCATCGGGTCCCCACCGAACCCAATCACCAAAAACCGCCCCAGCCCTTTGATCATCTCCTTGTGGGCCCCATCCGCCATCGGATTACAGAACCGATGGTTCCTGTCTGTTGATTTCGGCAACGCGAGCTCCCACATGAGGTCGAGCGCAGGCAAAGGCAACAGCTGGTCCACAGCCAATCGCAGCTCCGACTTAGTCCGCTCGACCCCACCGAACATCGGCTGGTTCATAATAATCCCCGAGATCTTCAATGGCTCTAGCTGGAGCTGGTACGCTTTTAATCCGGATAAAAAGACGATGTTGCCCCCGCATCCGCAACCGTAGAGATAGCACCTGGATACGTCGGCGTAGTCTCGGATCCAGGTCTCGCCTTTCGGGTCCTGGGCCTGGGCCCTGACCCAGTTGATTGCGTCAATGGCGTCATGGTACTGGCCCGGGAGCCGGGTTTCGGGCGCCAGGCGGTAGTTGACGGAGACGATGATGGCGGGAATTTCAGAGGTCATCTGAAAGCAGTTGGTGTGCGCGGTGGAGTCGGCGGCGGAGAGGAATATCCAGGCGCCGTGGTGGAAGTAGATGATGAGGGGGAGGTGGGCCACGGTGTTGTCATTGGAGGGAAGCTTGGCGGGTCGGAAGATCCGGATCCAGGTTTTGGTTTCCGGGTTGAGTGTCACGTCTTTAGAGACGACCGGATCGCCTGGGGCGGGGTCCGGGTTGGCCGGTATAGTGGCGGCGGCGGGGCGGGTGAGGGTGTCGGTGGCGGGGTCGTGTACTATGTGGAGGTGGGTGTAGGGGTCGAATTGTGACATTTTGGTAAAATTGCGCGTAATGTAGGTGATTTAATTAGCTAGGTAATTATGTTTAACTCAATGGGATTTTTGGGTTTGATCGAAAGTGTAGGAGCTTAGATGAATGTGCAACAATTTTGAGAGCGGGATATTTGGGGGAGGGCAACTCTCTGCATTTGGTTGAATGTTTCCACGGGGGGGAGGGGACTGGTAGTGGTGAAAGTCCTTATCCGGTGCAATCGGTGGTTCGGTGGTGCCGGACATGTAGGCGATACGGTTTGCTTTGGGACTTGTCACTTGGTTTTGGTTTGAGGTATGATTGGATAAATATAGGGATTAAGGCAATTATAGCAATTAAAAAGGTGTCAAATTTTAAACAGATTTAAATTTTACAGGCTACGTGTGATTTTGACAAAAAAAAATTTTTAAAAAGAAGACTTTTCACCTTGGCTTGACTGAAAACACTAAAATGGATATAAACAAATGCAATGGTGAACAACAACATTAATTATAATAATGATTGAACCAATAATAATTAATAAAAAAATCATTAATAATTAGTGTGGTCTTTTTTTATTATTATTTTTTTTACTGTTATAGTTTATGTGAACATTTTAACATCTCTTTTATAGATGCTCTTAGACGCTCCATTCAAGTATAAAACCTTGAAATTGAAGGCTAAGGGAGGTTTGAGATTAGGTTGTTTCAATAATACAATATCATAGAAAACAAAAGTAACGTATTTTTGAACAAACGATATTCTCTACATTAAAGGACAAGGGTGGGTTTAGCCTCACAATGGACTAGCAATAATAGGGTTCAAATTCGCCTTTGGCGAGAATCGAACCTAAGATCTCTGACTTACAAGTGAAGAGAAATATCATTAGACTTGTTTGGATTAATATTTGAACTTTGGGCTTGAAGAAAGAAAGGAAGAAATGAAGGCCCAAAAGGACTAAAATGGAGAGACTCGCCCCATTTAAAAATGACAAGTGATAGAGACCATCCAGCTATCAGCCAAAATGTACTTTTCAGTGGCAATACAAGTAAATAGCTGGTGAGTCACTACCCTCCAGTTGCTTTCGGGCAAGAACAAAACTGCAAGCAGTCGGGCTAATTTGTCTATAAAAGGAGGAAGAAAGCCCAGAAACAAGGACACTCAAGGAAGAGAGCCCAAAGACAAGGACACTCATCCAATCAAATAAACAAACATAGAAACTCTGCTCAAGCTAGGTTTGCATCTAAAAAGCTGTAATCAGCCCATATCTCAATCCTTTTCAGGATCATTCCCCACAAGAGCCATCTTTTGTCTAGTTTAGAAGCTCTGCTACCTTATCTAAATGCTATAGTATCGATTCTCTTGTGTAAACTTATTTATTATCCATCCCTTTTTAGCTCCCAAACCTTTGTAATCGCAAAGAGAAGAAGCTGCACAAGATTCAACCTTGCCCGATTCTCTTTGTTTTGTCTTTTAATT
>JAOTRO020171444.1:0-12293 GCA_028566515.2 Pyracantha coccinea | reverse complement strand
AATTGTGCGCTGCAACTGTGAACTGCATAGCGAGGATGGGGAAGGTCGGAGTTGAGGAGTGGGTAGAGGGATTTAAGAGTTGTCCACTTGACTCCACACTCACCAAAATTTCGCCCTACATTTACCTTATAACTTTTTCAGTGTGAAAATAGAAAAAATGACTTATTGCTTGAAAAGTTCCACTACAACCACCACCCACCAAGGAATCTCCCCCTCCCCCACCACCACCCTATGTCAATCAATCACAAGTAGGTGAAGGAGGTACTGGAACTGTCTACAATGCCTGGCTACATGATGGCCAAGTGGTTTCTATTAAACGAGCAAAGAATGGAGACTCTAAAAATGACAGGTTCGAACCTGATACATTGATAACGTTCTTTCAACAAAATGAAATTCACAGGCCTCAAGCTGAAACCCAAGTTTACCCAAGTGTTCAAACAGGCATTAAAAGTATACTATTTGAAACTCAGACATTGTTCAGGCTTTGGTGTAATTATGGGTCAATTGTTGGGTTTTCTTGAAGTAATGTAATTATGAAACGATAGTTTCTAATTTTTTTTTCTTTGTTTATGAATTCTTTCAGCTTGTTAATTTGTTTTTCTTCTAATTAATATAGAGGACATTTACCCAATTTTTCTCAGAGTAGTTCATGTGTGTGGAACCAGGGCTTGATTTAACGCCATATGGATGGTGACCTATGAAGCATGGACACCATTATGGATACAATGATACCATATGACACGACACGGCGATATGTAAAATCTCTAAAAATACGTCATGGATACGACAATACAAATATATAATTTAAAACATATTTAAACGTGAAAACATCTAAATTCAAGTTAATTTAAGTGTGAGAGTTATCTCCCTTGTTTCAATCAGAGGCAAGCTGTTTGTATTCATCAAATTCAACTAAATTTTTGCTTCCTATTAATTCTCTCCTCTTAATTTCTCATTTGAAAGTGTAACGGTATCCTGAAAGCCGAAAACCGGTATCCTACGACTATCCGACAAGTATCGTGTCCGATGAAGTATCGGATTGGATACGAGATACACGACCAAACTAAAGTATCCGTGCTTCATAGCTGGTGACCAACCTAGGTGGTAGATTTGCGCCAATAATGAAGTTTAGATATTTGTTGCCAATTTCTTTTCTAGGTGGGAACTGCTTACGCCCCTGCTAGTTTAGGTGGAACCTGTGCAAATTCCCCCTTCAAGAATTATGCATTCTGAAGCAATCAATAATTATTTTCCAAATTGATTTGACAGACACCTATCAGTACTATCAGTAGAGAGATGCATGAAAATTATGAAACCTGAGACAAATGATTCCGTAAAATGATATCTAGGGGACGACAGTAATTGATGGAGCAGATTGGGGTTTAAGGTGAAAAAGACTATTAAATAAGCATCAGAACCTTGCCTTCAAGTTCTATATCATTTTCATGGGCAGCTTCAAGAATAGACATTCCAGTAGGAACCTTGATATGTTTTTCCTCTCCATCCTTATCAACAAATGTCACAGATATCCTGCAAATAGTTCATCTTGGTGTGAAGAAACAACATAATAATCTTACTGCAGATCTCTCCACTCAAAGGAAAATTAGGGCCATGAGGTGAAGATAAACCAAACTGCAACAAATTTCGCAGAAAAAACTGCGGAGATATATGTTTAAATCATGCATTAATGTTCATTTGACTCTGTTCTCCTACTCCTACGCTGCTTCTCAGAATCGTATCTCCTATCATTATTACTGATTATTATTTTTGAACCCGTTTAACCGCAAACAACTTACTTTTCTTTCTGCTCAATCCCTTCATTTGAAGAATGGTTAGCACTACTGGTAGAAAAAAGATGACAGTTCTCAAAGATGGTTGCTCGCAACAACTTAGTTTCAGACTGGTGATCAAACTGTTCATAAGACAAGGAAACCACAAATATAATCTAACAACAACAACAACAACAAAGCCTTTTCCCACAAATATAATCTAAATGAGAATAAAAATGCGCGAACACTCCCAAGGCATTACATCCTACTATCCTAGATATGCAAGAATATCTCATTCTATACCATATAACAAAGAATAATATCACTGTGACATTAAGCAGAAAAGAATGAAAAGATAGTAGTTAATTCAACGTGAGCTTCTCAAATTTCAGAGTGAAAGTAATGGTTCTAATATAGCTCCACCAAGAAATGAAGAAGAAACCATAATGGCTAACAGCTCTCCTTTCCTACCCAATACTTCTCATAGAACTTGAGTCTAGACCATGCAGGTCATACCAATTAGTCCCATTTCCTCAGCGACCAACTATTTGAAGACAAAAGTGGTCACTTGAAAAATAAGATCCAGATCAATTCATTGGTGGAAATTCATTAAATAGCTTCTTTAATTGATTGGTTTCTTCTGCACTTCACGAGTACAAAGAAACATAAAAATTAAGCATCCAGCATGATTACTATAAAATAAAATAAAAAAAATAATAAAAAGGTTTCACCAATAGCTGTTCAAGTGAAGTGATCACTCAGAGGATATCAATTTATATCAGAGGTGGTAACTGACCAGAGGTTGCAAGCATTGTCTGAAAGAATTACTCGTATATCCTGATCTGGTTAAAGATGCGGATTTGCCTGCAGATTGCAAAAGGGAAACATTTTGAGAATGATCACATAATAACATCAAAATGAGTAGAAAATACTTTAGAAAAAATGGTTTGGCTTTCAACAAGGTGAGCTTCAAACAGGCATTAGCTAAATAAAGAATTTTAGTGCATACCTCTGGAGAGCTGTTTCAGTATCAAAAATCCGATTCTTGAAACTTGAGAAGCAAACATAATCGTCAGACCTCTTAGTAAACCCTAACTCCACCAAAGCAAATTGAGGAACTTTATCTGGAAAATAAAAAAGATATATTCAAATTCTGATTTTTCTTTTCAAATGATAGGGAAAAAGAAACTTTATTGTCAAATTATCTCCACTTAGAGATACTCAAGTTCCAGGCAGGAAGAAAAGAGGATGTCCACATTTTAAGAAAAGTGTAACATCTTCCCCAAACTACACAAACCCAGCAATATAGTTCAGTAATTCTAATCATCCATCACTTTAGGTTTTCAAGGATCACCCCCTGCAAAGGATCAGCCTTAACTGAAATTGTTTATTAAATAGCTAAGCAATTTGAGATTTGGCTGATTTTTTGCAAGGCCAATTCTCAAAGGAGGACCTAAAAAGCTGATGATTTCAAATTATTGAACTGCTCTCCGGAAGAAGGACATCTACACTCTTCATAAATTTGGCCGTCACCACCTGAACCTTGTTAATTGAAGTTGGGAAAACTGCAATTACCATTTACAAATTCATAGTTTCACCAGGCACTAAAAGTCCAAAATGCAAAGGTAACTAATCAAACAAAAAATAAAATAAATGAACCGATGACATTGAGAGCATAGGGATGAACATGAACCTTCTTTTAGTGTAATTTCTAGGGGCGGCCATAAAAGCAATGAGAGAAGTGAAAAAATTCTGCCTACCGAATCCATGAGAAATCAATGAGAAATCAAACACCTAACCAAACTGAGATTGAAATTCCCAGTAATGGATCCCCGAGGAGGAGGAGGAGGAATTAGAGTATTGAAATAAACAGACTCAAATTTGTGTTGGTACAATTTAATTTTCTCTTATTCACGTACAATATTCTCAGAAAACAAATTCGTGAAAACATAGACAGAGGAAAAGGCGGACGCTAACCGGATGAGACTGAAGGCCAACGGCTATTGACTCGTTCACGGCGATGCTTTTTCGACAATATCGACTCCGTTGCTTTTGGCTGAGGTTCCTCAAAAGAAAAAAAAGAATGAGACCAGAAAAACTCAAAGTTGAGGGATGAGAAGGCTAGAGAGAGAGTCAGTTGCGTTTTACAACTTTCCTTAGTCCATAGTGCTACTATGTTCGCGGATTTAGGTTTCGGGTTTGAGATGTTACCGAAAGTTTTACAACGCCAAAAACTTGTTGAAAATTTAATAGTTAATAAAAAAAATTGATAATTGATAATGTTGTCAAACATGGATTTGAGAGGATTTTAAAAAAATTTAAAATCATATTATAGTCAATTAAAAGATTTTAAAAAGGGTTTTAGAATCCATTCAAATCTAGGTGTAGTCAATTAAAAGATTTTAAATCCATCCAAATCTAAATGTATTAAAAAAAAATAAGATTTTGGAGGATTTCAATAAATTGTGGATTTTGTGGGATTTGAGAGCAAAATATATATATAACCAAGACTAAAAAGAATCTAACCTCACCCCCTAGGATTTCAAATCCTTTTCCATCTGGGCAGTCCTCAAATCTCTACCAACCACAGCCACACAGGTAACCACCATATACTTTGGTGGAATCTCACCCCCTAGGATTTCAAATCCTTTTCCATCTGGGCAGTCCTCAGATCTCTACCAACCCCAGCCACACACAGGTACCACAGCTTATGTCTGTGGCTAAAGGGCAGTCGGTGGTGATGGTTGTTGGTGGTGTAGTGTTCAAAAGCTCACCAAAGTTATGTTGATCTATCAATTGAGAAAGAGATGGACCCATGGTTGTGTGAAAGGGAACCCAAAAATGGAGGGGATAAAGTGACTATCGAGTAAAGTAGGGCAAGGGGAAAGATTTTTCTTTTCTTTTTTTTAATTAAAAAATTATATGACGATCCACCACAATCCACCAAAATCTACAAACTAAATCCATTCAAATTCTTTAAAATCCATATGAATTTTGTAGGAGTCTTTAAATTCTCCTAAATCCTATCAAATCTATCACTTTTAAAATCCTTTAAAATCCATTAAAATCTTAGTTTGACTACACCCCCTAAATATTTTTCTTTATCAAATTGAATATAAGCTTTCTTAAAAATAATTGCTAATATGGGTGATTATTTTTCATTAGGAGATTGAATGTTTTAAAATACACTTGGATTGCTTTAAATGACGGCGTGCCACATCAACCGCCATATAAGGTGATTTAGAGCATCTCTAATGGAGTAGGCAAATAGGTAATCAAATCTATTTTGATGAGCCATGTCAACAAAAACATGCTTGGGTAAGAGTGTAGACAAACACAAAGATGAGAATCCAAGTGAAGGGAATTTAAGGGTATAAATGATGACAAGTGTCAAAAGATCCAAGGTATGTTACAAGGTTGTTAGAATCTGGTGTTAGTTTGTTAGAATATTAGCTTGTGCAATAAGCAATGTAAAAGTATAAATACATATGGCCAAAGTGTAAGGAAATTAACTTGACACTCAAGAAATACAAGAAAGTCTCTCTCTCTCTCTCTATCTCTACAAGTCTATTTCTTGTTCACCTCCATTGAAAGTACTACTTCAATCTTTACATGGTATCATCACCGAGCATCGACCTGGCGCTTCCGCACCTCAATCAAAGCATTTCTTTCTCTTATTTACCCTATGGTTTACAAATTGTTCTGTGACAAATAAAGAAAATTGGCTTCTTCCAATCTCCACAGAGCTTTAAGAGATTGCTCTTCTTTTCTACATATCAACTGTTCGATAAATTGCCTCAATGAAAGAATTCCACAAAGCATCAACAATGGTTACTACTGATCAGTTAAAGATTGTTTAGTCTCTGATCACCGGTCTCATTTCCACCATTTCTACGTCCGTTACAGTCTAGCTTGATGATTCTAACTACCTAACATGGAGTTTTCAGATCACACTTCTCTTCGAAAGTCATTGAATTATGGGGTTTGTGGATAGATCAAGAAACTGTCCTCCACGATGATGATTCTATAAGTGAAGGGATTGAAAAAAGATGATTATCTTGTCTAAAAAATGTACGATCGTGCCCTTATGCAATTAATCATTGCAACTTTATCTATAACTGCAATGTCCTGCATAATTGGAAGTAGAAGTTCTGATGAAATATGGGTTAATCTTGCCGAAAGATTTTCAACAGTTACAAAAGCTACAATCTTTCAGATGAAAACTGAACTCCAAAACATCAAGAAAAGGTCTAAATCTGTCTCTGTATAGCTGCAAAGATCAAAGATGCAGGGGATCATTTTGATGATGATGATATAATCATTCTTGTCCTGAAATATCTTCCTGCAGAATTCAGTACCTTTAGATGTGTCATAAGAGGAAGAGAGAACAATATTTCACTAAAGGATTTCAAATCTCAATTATTGGCAGAAGAAACTACAATTGGTCAATACTTTGAGTCTTCAACATCTTTTGGCTCTGCAATGGTGGCTGGTACTGCAACCAACAAAGGGAAAGCTTTAGTTCTTGATCAAGATTCCTCGCATTTAGTTGAATTTGGTTCAAGCTCTAGAACCAATGAGCAAAACTACAAGAGTAATGGCAATGGGTTACCTTCTCCTAGTTACAGTTTTGGTGGTCACTACAATAACAATGGTAGTCAATTTCACAGCAATGGTGGTCATTATCAAGGTTCTTCTAGTTATGGAGGTTACAAAGGCAATAACTTCAGATGCAAAGGAAGAGGCATATCATATTACTCTGGACCAAGGCCTTATAATCCTCCACTGAATGCAAGTCCTGGAATTCTTGGTGCTCCAAGACCATTCCCAGCTCATTGTCCAGATCATCCCTCTAAGATTCCCACATGCCAAATTTGTAACAAAAGATGGCATGTTGCAGCTGATTGCTTCCAGAGACACAGTACACCAGTCACAGGTTCTCATTCTCTAATTCAATGCCAAATTTGCTGGAAATTTGGTCATTCAACTATTTAGTGCTATCACAGAGGCAATTCTGCCTATCAAGGCAAGTCACAACCCTCGAATCTCTCTATAATGCATTTCAATCATTAACCATCTGCACCTATGAAACAGTTATGGGTTGCAGATACAGATGCAACTTCATATATGACTTCTGAGCTAGCCAACTTGGAACTAGCAAGTCTATATCAAGGCAATGACACAATAACCACAGCAAGTGGTGCAGGTTTGCAAATTTCTCACCTTGGAACTTCAAAATTACACATTTCTACTCATAGTCTTGCATTGAAGAATGTGTTACATGTTCCAAAAATATCTTAGCATCTATTATCAGTTTATCAGCTATGTGAGGATAATAGATGCAGGTTCATATGTGATGATGTTTCTTTTTGGGTTCAGGACAAGTTCACAGGGACAATCTTTCTCAAGGGGTTGTGTAGCACAAGTCTATGGCATTAAAGGCTAGGACACTCGTCTAATGCAACCACCTCTGCAAAGCTTCATCAAAATAAAGTCTCTACATCTTTTGACACATGTAAATCAGTTTGTACACCATGTCTAGGAGGAAAATTCACCAAGCTGCATTTTGCTTTTCCTACAACTAAGTCTGTACATCGACTAGAAATCATACATAGTGATGTATGAGAACCTACTGCTTTATTGTCATATGAAGGATTTCCATACTATGTAACCTTCATAGATGAATGTACAAGATTTACATGGATTTTCCCATTGAATAATAAATCAGAAGTGTTTTCTTTATTTGTTAAATTCCATGCCTTTGTATGTACTCAGTTTTCTGCCAAAGTAAAAGTTTTACAAAGTGATGGAGGTGGAGAGTATATCAGTTCTCAATTCCAACTCTTTCTAGCTAAAAATGGTATTATTCATCATAAATAATGTCCATACACCCCTGAACAAAATGGCTTAGCTGAGAGAAAGCATAGGCACATTGTAGAGACTGCAATTACCCTACTTCAAACTGCAAAATTACCTAATCTTTTCTGGTTTCATGGTTGTGGTACTGCAATATATCTAATCAATAGAATGCCATGTGTCACTTTAAAAATGCATTCTCCTTATCAACTATTATATGGTCAAATTCCCAGTATTAATCATCTCAAAATCTTTGGTTGTGCCTGTTTTCCTCTTTTAAAATCGTATAACACTACCAAGTTACTGTCTTTCTGGGTTATGCAAGAAATTACAAAGCTTTATATGTTTAGACATTGCTCAAAATAAAGTAGACATTTACAGACATGTACTATTTGATGAATCATTTTTTTCCATATATACAGTTTTCAAGCTCTGCCAAACCATCACCATCCATAGTCACAACTTCTTCACTGTAATCTTGTTCATCTCTACCATGCACTACATTAACCAATCAAGTCACATCACCACTTCATTCTCATGCATCTCCATCACATATCACAGATTCAATCACTACAAATGCATCTAGTGCCCCAGATTCATTGGCTACATCTAGTGACTCAGATTCTTTGCCTGCATCTAGTGCCTCAAATTCCTTGGAAACACATGCATCTGCTACACCAACTTTCAATCATTCATCACCAAGTCCTAGTTCCAATCACTCCCTTAATCCTGAAATACCAGCCAACATTCCTACACAACATCCAGTCCATGTGGATCCTGATTTCTAACATAAACAACTTCATGTGGTTCTTCCAATACCAATGAATGTGCATTCTATGGTAACAAGATCCAAGAATGGTATTTCCAAAAGACAAGCTTTATCTGCCAGTATTAGTTCTCAGTCACTTATCTTTGAGCCTAAACCATTCAAAGTTACTTCCAAAGTACCAGAATTGCAAAATGCAATGCAGGAAGAGATAGATGCACTGCATTCTCAACATACATGGTCTCTTGTTCCACTTCCAAATGGTAAAAACCTGGTTGGGTGTAAATGGGTTTGCATAATTAAATAGAATGCAACTGGTACTGTGGCAAGGTATAAGGCAAGATTTGTAGCAAAGGGTTATAGTCAAGATGAAGGTGTAGACTATGAAGAAATATTTAGTCATGTGGTTAAGCATACAACCATTAGACTCATTTTGGCTTTAGCAATTCAGTTCAAATGGCAACTCAGGTAATGGGATGTGAAAAATGTCTTCTTACATGGCTTTTTACAAGAAGTGTATATAGAGCAGCATCCAGGGTTTCAAAGCTCACAACATCCATCCAATTATATTTGCAAGCTTCAAAAATCGCTCTATGGGCTTAAACAAGCTCCAAGAGCATGAAATGACAGATTCGCCAGTTTCTTACTAGCATTAGAATTCCGCTCTTCATAGACTGATCCATCTTTCTTTGTTCAACATTCTCACCAAGGAATTGTAGTGTTGCTGCTTTATGTTAATGATGTCATCTTAACTGCAAGCTCATCTGAGTTGATTTCTCAGGTCATTAAAGAACTCACTACAGAGTCTGAGATGAAGGATTTAGGCAATCTACATTATTTTCTAAGGCTGCAGATTAGTCACACAGATGAAGGCTTATTTGTTTCCCAGTCTAAATATATCAATGAGTTGGTTAACAAAGTGGATTTGCAGGATTGCAAACCATGTGCTACTCCATGTTTGTCATATCACAGACTCCTAAAAAATGATAGAAATACATATCATAGCCCTGATCAATACAGAAGTGTGGCTGGAGCCCTTCAATATCTCACTTTTACAAGGCCTGATATAGCATTTTCTGTGAATCAAGCATGCCAATTCATGCATAATCCTATGGAGTCAAATGTCATTGCAGTCAAAAGAATTATCAGGTATCTTAAAGGCACATCAAATTATGGGATTCACTTTAAACCAAGACCAATACACCTTCAATCCTATAGTGATGCAGACTGGGCTGGGGATCCAAATGATAGAAGATCTACCTCAGGGTTTGTAATTTTTCTAGGGTCCAATCCTATATCTTGGGCATCAAAGAAGTAACACATTGTGTCGAGGTCATCCACCGAAGCTGAGTATCGTGCTTTAGCTATCACAGCAGCTGAAATAGCTTGGATAAGACAATTATTTTGTGACTTACACATTCATCTTTATCAAGCACCATTGATTCACTGTGATAACATCTCAGCTATAGCTCTATCAACCAATCTCGTGTCTCATGCAAAGTCTAAACATATTGAGATTGACTATCACTTTGTTCTTGAAAGAGTTGTAAGAGGAGATCTTCAAGTGCAACATGTTTCATCTGTAGAACAAATTGCTGATATACTCACAAAGGGTTTATCTGCACCCTTGTTCCATCAACATTGTGGCAATCTCATACTCAGTTCCCTCGAGCATCAAATTGAAGGGGGGGGGGGGCTAAGAGTGTAGACAAACACAAAGAAGAGAATCCAAGTGAAGGGAATTTAAGGTTATAGATGATGACAAGTGTCACAAGATCCAAGGGAAGTTACAAGGTTGTTAGAATCTGGTGCTAAGGTTGTTAGTTTGTTAGAATATTAGCTTGTGCAATAAGCAATGTACAAGTATAAATACATATAGCCAAAGTGTAAGAAAATTAACTTGACACTCAAGAAATACAAGAAGTCTTTCATTCTCTCTCTCTGTCTCTGCAAGTCTGTTTCTTGATCGCCTCCATTCAATCTTTACATAAATCACTTGAGGATTTGGGAATCAACTTGCTCCAAATATTTTCCACAATTTTCTTAACTAAATTAGCCTCCCTCCTGGCACATAGACAACAATAATTAGCACTCAAGTACGTCATAACTCATCTTGTATGAATTAAATAATCACAAGTAGAAGCAATTAAAAAGTAACATAATTAATTACCCAGTTCTGTTTGAATTATCAAACCCCGATAGATTTGCTGCTTGCATCAAAGCAGCCCTCCACTTGTACACCTTCTGTAGGTTGTCCTTGAAATGTTCTTCATGTTGTGCAAACGCATATGCATAACTTCCCTTTTTTTTCGTACATGTGATGGATTGATGTCGTAAAAAATAGGAAGAACAAAATGTCCATATCTTTCCTTACATAGCAGTATATGGACAAGTTCAGCCAAACACCATTTGGAAGAAGCATAGTCTTTCGAGAAAATGATTACTGAAGGCTTTGATTTTTCGATTGCTTCCAGAAGGGCAGGTGCAATTTCATCTCATGTCTCAAGCCTGTCGTCTATGTAGGTTTCGATGCTCTTCCCGCATAAAGCAGTATGAAGATGGCTAGTAAAAGTATTACAGGTATCCTCACCTATGAAACTAAGAAATACATCATACTTTTGTACAGAAGCGATGGCAGCCGCAGCCGCAGCAGAAGCATACAAACTCATAACCTGCAAACTTGCTAGTCAAAACATGCAACTGCGCCTGAGCCAGCTATTTAATTGTAATATAACGTTGTACTCTTGCCAGAGAGTTTTGATATGATATGCTTATATTGTAATACTGAACTATTGCAAGTTGCAACACATTCAATAAAGAGAACATTTATATATAGCCATATATACATAAGTTCATAAAACATGCAAATTAGATCATGCTAGCTCCAAATTGACTGCATATTTATTTTCATGATAAGAAATGAGGGACCAAAAACTCTCCCCAATTTTGATAAGTTTCGTACAATTGTGACAGAAGAGATTAGTACGAGATATCATACTATCATACCAACTATGTTGTTTTAATAGAGAATTCTCCTAGGGTAAGTCGGATTACGTCAAAGTGCAGAGAGATTAATTACCTGATGAAATGTTGAGAAAAAATTGTAATCAAGAACAAGTTGCATTTCAAGATTGAACTAAGCAAGAGTGCTAGGAAGAAGTTGCAGAGAGATCGCTGCCTTCATTACTAGCTAGGAAGCAAGAGAAGAGAGAACAGTTTTATGCAGAGACTAAATGATCAGGGTTTACTTTCTGTGCCAAGAAACTTTCAACCATTAGCCAATGTCAAGAAAAGGGAATCATATAGATATAAAACCCAAGACATGGCAGGCAAGCCATTTTGTTGTTGTTCTTCTTCTTCGGTTTTTTTTTTTTTTTTTTTTTTCCGTTCTTTAGATCTATCATTGTCTATTAAAATGACAGGACAACGTTTGGTATGGAAAATTAAAAATAGTAATATGATTGTCCCGAAACTTTCCGTGTTATTATCTTGTGGAGAACAATTTTAAAAGGATGCAAGTTCCAATCGGAAGGGCATTAATCTTGGATATGAGGAGCCTGTGTGAAAGTCAACTTTATTCTGTATTAGTTTAGATGAAAGTTTGCTATTTGAATTTTTACATGTACTTCTAATTAGCAACAATCTGACTATGTGTTTGAATTTCTTTAATCATGTCAGATGCTTATCTATTCTTATCATCATAGGATCCCATCCAGTTGCGACAAAGTGGTTGCAACTTGTAATAAGGTGATGGCTGCAATAATAGTGACTTCTACAAAAACATAAATAGGTGCCTTCAACGTGATGCGATAAAAGATTAGCACACAAATTAAACCCTCTTGTTGACAATTGTAGTATATATGCAAGTAGGGATCGTTCTAGGCCGGGGATTAGGAGGGATT
>JAOTRO020171435.1:0-12293 GCA_028566515.2 Pyracantha coccinea | reverse complement strand
AGCATGGGGTAGTAGTGGTGGTGGGGTGGGTACGGTTTAGGGGTTGGTACGCGATTGTGGTAGTGCGTGGGCATGGAGGTGGTGGTGTGGGCACGAGGTTGAGGTGGTAGTGGTTATGTGAAATTCTAAATTGGGTTAATTTATTTTAAAAATTTGAATTTGTGGGTTAGTTTAGAAATTATTTGAAATATTCGACAATTTTAGAAATTGTTTGAAATTTTCAGCAATTTTAGAAATAAGAAACGTGTGAAACTTTTGAAATACATTAGAAATTATGTGGAATTTTAGAAATTTTAGGAATTATTTGAAATGTTAGGCAATTTAGAAATTGTTTGAAATTTAAGGAATTTTAGCAAATTTTAGAAATATGTATTTTTTTCACAGATGTTTCCCATGTGATCACATGTGGCCGCCTTTCTGCTTCCACCTCTACTCATAGTGAGCACTGGGACCCTAATGCCATTCTGGCGACCAGCAGGACCTAAGTGGCCATTGTCGAATTGGCCGCCTGCAGGAGTACGTATGCACCAATGACTCAGGTCGCCTAATCTGCAAGGCAACTCCATAACTGTAGTCGCCACCAGCCTCCGCCCCATCTCACCGTTCTCAGGGTAGCGCTGAGGCTAAATCTGTGGCCTGGAGGAGCTAGTGGAAGGAAACATACCCGCAGGCCTGAGGACTAAAAATACTACGTGTTTCCAACGTCGGCCAACAAACTCCCCATTTGGCCCGTCTTGAAATACAGACCAAGGAGTCTATTATGTGTGCAAGTCAACGAGGAAATAAACCTATAAGGCGCAAGCAAGCTGATTGGCGAGATCCCCTTGAAGGTTACACCGCCGATCGACCTAGCTTTTCTAAGAAGGATTCAAGTGTGAGCATGCCTGTCGGGACCTGAAAGGTGGTGAACTATGCCTAAGTAGGGCGAAGCCAGAGGAAACTCTGGTGGAGGCCCGCAGTGATACTGACATACAAATTGTTCTTAGGTATACGGGCGACAGACTAATTGAATTGTCAAATAGTTGGTTCCCTCTGAAGTTTCCCTCATGATAGCTAAAGCTCATGAACAAGCTTTATTAGGTAAAGCCAATGATTAGAGTCATCAGAGGCGGCACACCTTCGACCAATTCTCAAACTTTAAATAGGTAGGAAGGCGCGGTTGCTTCGTTGAGTCGAGCCACAGAATCTAGAGCTCCAAGTGGGCCATTTTGGTAAGTAGAACTGGTGAAGGAAAGGCAAGGAAGTTCATAACCTAGGAGCAGGTCGGGTTTGGGAATTTGGGTCTTTTTCTTAATCCAGCTTTACTCCATCGATTGAGGCTGATTCCAGACTTCATCGAGTAGAGATGGAGTTGGCGCACCAAAGGGAATTAGTGCGCATGTACTTCGCTGTCATAGCCAAGTCCTTGTCTAGCATTAGGATTGTCCATCCCTCGGTCGAACTTTTGTAGCCATTCTTGGAGCCCCCCAACAACCATCCCAGGAGCCGCCTCAGCAGGCACACCACCCCTCACTACAGTAGTTTACATTTTCTTGTTAGTTTTTGTAATATAATTGTACGAACAATTTTTTATTTCTTTTTTGGGTTGTACACATTATATTTTCATTTTTGTAATAATTATATTTTTAATATTTTTTAATTGTTGTTTTTTTATTTAAAAATATACGGCTCAATGGAACCGTCGTCACACAAAATGTTTACCGTAGAGTTTACTTGATGACTTTGTCGTCAGGTTAAGCTCACCACATTATTTAATCATGTCCTCGCTGACGACATAGCTTTCGTCGACCAAGAGTCATTTCGTTAGGTCATTTGGGTCAACGCACGCTCCCCCCACGACCACTTTTGTTGGGTTAACCCATATTTACCCAACAAAATAGTGTTTACGTTGTGTAAGGATTGGAGCGACGAGTTTTGCCCAACTATTCTTTGCTGATGAACCTCAGTCGGGTAAAATCTTCGGTGACAAATGCTGTTTTTAGCCGATGAAGTTGTTCGGTCTGGCAATGTGGTTTATTTTATTTTATTTTTGTAGTACATTAAATGAGGCAAAAAATGTGAGCCACACCAAACGCATGTTCTTCTTCTCGTAGAGCAGGCCCAAGGGTCACATTTTCTTCCTTTGTTTCCCTTTGCTTTCTCCTGGACGACTGGGGAAAACCGCACCAAAAAATATATAGAATGAAAAAGGTTAGGAATAAAAAAAAAAGTTCTTTTGTTCTTTTGTTCTTGCACCCAGTGAGAGTACTGTATCAATGGCGGACTAACCTTCTGAAGGGAAAGCACAATTAAAAATAGAAATGTTAATCTCAAACAACAGTTCGAAGGCCACTCTATAAAAGGCACACATACATATTTGAAATGGAACCAAGTCCCACTATAGTCTCAAACAAAGCAAGCACAACCCGAAACAATTTAGCTTCGTACATTAAATCGATACCAAAGTCATGTTTTCTTTTACAATATGTGAAAGAAATCAAATTTCCAAAATATACATGAGGTATGTACATATAATTTGAAAGGTTCTAAAAAACGCTAGGCGCTAGTCGGATGGCGAGCTAGCGCCTAGCGCCTAGGCGGCTAGGCAGGTGCCTAGGTGGCTTAGGCAGATTTAGGTAAATTTCTTGTATATCTTGTAAATAAGTGCATATTGACACATTAAAAATTATACTTGTATGAAATTCATGTATAAAAAATTTCTTGTATATCTTTTAAACAAAAAATATTAAAAAATCCCACCTAGTGGGTTGGGTATTTGATAAACATTTAAAAATCAAAAGCTTGTTCATAAAAATCACATGTGAGGTTTGACACTTCCCATCGACCCCACTTTCCCACATCAGATTGGATTCGAAAAGGAAAATGTGGAGCCGTAAAAACGCCTTGGAAAGCGGATTTTGGGTTTTCTTTTCCTCTTCTTCCTTGGAAAGAGGAAAGCCATTAATGTTTTGAATTTTTTTTACTTTTCCTCTTCTTCTCCTTCTCCGGTTCCATTTCTTCTTCTTTTTTTGCTCTGTAAATTTCCACAGCAGCCTCTCTCGCTTCTTCTCCGAGCTCATTCCTGCTTCCAAGGCGCTCGCTCTCTCTCTCTCTTCTTGCCGCCAAACAGCCCAGCGTCCGAACAGACCTGGTCGATTTAAGAACCGATTTTGAGTTAATCGCAGCGGAGCACCGCTGCCTAGAGCCGAGGCGGCCGCCTCAACCCTTTTTTAGAACACTGTCATTAGATCTTTCGGTTGTATAATTTGCTTTTATTTTTTTATTTCAGGTCACCATGCTCTTCGTTTTTTGGGGCTTTTGTTTACATCTTTAAAAGCTCTTTATGCTCAAGATAAATAATTTTGGATTTTTCCTTTGAGCCTTTTCTCCAACAATTTTTTTTTTTAATATCGTGAAAGTTGTGTTTTCTATACTGTGAAAGTTGAATATGTGGAAATTTATTTATTTTTTACTTTTGGTGTCTTTGTTCTGTTCTTTTATGGTTTTGGATGGTGTTGGATTGAAAAGCTTTTTTATAAAACTTTTATTTAAAGTGATTTATCCATTTTTACAATTACTCTCATAAATTGTGCCTGATTTGTGGTTCGATGGGATCGAGGTGATCGGGACGATTTGTGAGGTTGTAGCCACAAGATATAGGGCATACGATGATACGAGTGGGGTTTAGGGGTTTCACAGGGGGAGGGTTATAGAGGGAGGGGGTGCACGCGTGAATTGCAGAGGGAGAGGGAGAAAGGGTTGCTATATTCAAGTTCTCTTTTTTATTTTTACTTGAATTTGATTTGTTTTTTTTTTTAATTTTTTTTATGACAGGTTGAGAATGTAAAAGCTCTGTTGGAGGTGGAGATGAGAAGTTTAATTTAATTCATGATTTATTGTTGTTTTTTTTTTAACTTTATTTTTATGGGATTGTGCTGTTTTTGGGGAAAACAATATTAAATTGAAGTAAAGTTTAGATATTTCTGCAATTGGGATTTAGAGTAAGAGATGAAGAACTAGGTGGAGTAGGGTTGCTATATTCAAGTTCTCTTTTTTATTTTTACTTGAATTTGATTGATTTTTTTTTATGACAGGTTGAGAATGTGAAAGCTCAGGTGGAGGTGAGAAGTTTAATTTAATTCATGATTTATTGTTGGTTTTTTTTTTACTTTATTTTTATGGGATTGTGTTGTTTTTGGGGAAAACAATATTAAATTGAAGTAAAGTTTAGATATTTCTGTAATTGGGATTTAGAGTAAGAGATGAAGAACTGGGTGTAATTGCAAAATAAAAAATTTAGAATTTTTTTTTTTGGTTTGGAAGCTAATTTTAAATTTAGTTAGCGGATTAATTAATAGAGAAATGTATATTGAATGTGTGATATGTTCTTCGATGCGTATGAGCAGACACGGGTACTGCTTCAGCAGCAGCAGCTGCTATATAAGTGTAGGGAGACGAGGAATTCTGAGATGCTGAGTGCTTTTGGTGTCAAAGATGAAGACTGGATAATGATCGTATCTAATGTCGCCTTGAGGTATACTTGATGTTTTACTTTATGTGCAATTCACTGTATGAAGTTCCTACCTTTAATGGATCTGTAAATATATGTCAGTGCACCCACCAATTGGTTTTATCATCATACGTCATTCATTAGAAATGGGGTGGTGAACCTAAGAGTGTTTAGTCTAATGGTCAGGCCCTTGGTCTGTTACCAAGTGGTCTGGGGTTCGACACCTTTTAAGGTACCCACCTAGCAATTGCTAGAGTTTCTTGCCTACCAAAGGTTGTGGGGTCAGGCGGGTGGCCTAGTGAGTAGACGGGTCAAAGATCCGGATACACTAGATTCAAAAAAAAAATAAAAATGGGGTGGTGAGTTTCTCCATACAGTTTTAATTTTTGTGCGAATAATGTTCGTAAAAAGTGTGTTTTTGTTTAGTTCATTGCTGATTCTTATTCTTTGATTTGGTTCACCATTTGTGCTTTTAAAGATAAGAAGTGCAATGCTCTCTCAGATGTTAGTTTTGCGTGGCAATTGAAAGATACGAGGATAAACGAAAATACCAACCAATTGAAAGGATAAATTCAATAGAAAATATTTGATTCACCAATTATTATAGTTTGAGCTCTCTACATTAAATGTCCTGTTTTGAATTTGATGTTTTAAGATGTCATGAACAAATTGTTGCTGGTTGGGTTTTGTGTTGCAAATTTACTTGAGAACCTCTCTTGATATCCCATTTATGCCTCCCATGCTTCCTTATGCATAAGGGTCAACCCTGGGCATCCATTTTGAGGAGACTCATGTGCTTCCTCTACCTTATAGCAGGCTGTGCTAATTGTTGTGTTCTTTGAAATTAGAAGAGAAAAAGATGAAAAAGAAGCCTCATGAACGTGAGAGAAGAATAAGAAAATGCAGTTGTGTTTTTATTCCAACTCGTTCAGTGTCCAATATTTTATTACTTCCTGTTTGGTGAAATTCATTGGTCGTGTCATGTTCGTTTATTTTTTATCAATCAATCAATCAATCTGTTTAGTGCAGTTCAAATATTCAACTGTTTTTCCTTTCCCTTTTGACGCAGGAGCGTTGATTGTGGGAGTTTGGTGGGAAGAGTTCCCAAGCTCATTCTGCAAATTAAAGGATTCATTGACGCGACCAACAGAAAAAGGTTAATTGAACCACTCACTGTTTGATCTCTTACTCCCTATTTGTTATCTGTTTTTTTGTTTTTAAATTTTAAACTCCGTATACTTAATGTAATCCACAGTCAAGAGAACGGTAAGCAATTTAAACTTTTTGGGTTATTGAAATCAGAGTTTTGAATTACTGTTTCTGTTTAGATGCTCGGAGAGATAGGAAACTGCAATTTACTTTTGGATATGCTCTACAAGAAACTGCAGTTTACATTTGGATTTAATTCATTGCTGATGGTATGTTGTGATAGGGTTTTGTAATTTTCAGTATTCTTCAATTCTTTTTAATCTGCAAAATCAAATTACCCATGGAATTTATGACACACAATCAGTTTCTTTTTAGTTGGGTTGAAATTATATTGATCGTTATAAAGCTCCTTTTTATAGTTAGGTTGAAAATCATATTAATAGATTCTTTATTTGGTTGGTCCAATTTGTAACAGATGGGATTATTTTGTTTGATGTTTGAATCAAAATTTGATCTTTTTTTTTTTGAGTGAAATTATAATGGAATTGCAAATTTGTCAGGTATATCTTAGATTATTGGTTGCATATTCACCTTCACACAACTATGATATTGCCTCTTGACTGGATGAATTTTGATAATTTTCAGGATCTACGGTTGCAATGCTTTTGATGCATGCAATAAGTAGGAAGCTACTACTCTTATGGAGCTTCTTTGGCATGTAAGTTCAAATTGCATATCATTTTTCATTTTTTTGTTCACCTTATTCATTATCTTGCTATCTTGGTAATTAGCAGTGTCTGACAGTTGGTGAAGTGTATGAACAAATGTGTGGAAGTTTGAATTGTATAGATGAAAGTGAATTTTAACAACTCTAACTTAGATTTCTTATTAATTTGATAGGTCTTTCTTTCATTTGTGTTTGACTATTTTATTTTTTTGGGTATATAAGTACAACTATTGATCAAAAGCCACAGAAATTATCTAACAGCCGAGAAACTGTTTGTGTAAGAAGAACATAATATGATGTAAAGCTCAAATTTTGGGCACTTAAGTATATGTTTCATGAAAATTCAATTGGATTTGTTCTGGTCTCCAAGAATTTTTATTTGTTTGGTTACCAATTAATTTATGAGTCAAGAGTTTAGTTTTTGCTTTTCTACCTATGTATATATGATTTGAAATGAACAGTTGAAGTTGCTATATATAAATTTGTATTTTCAACTTCTTAATCATTTTCCTTTGATAGCAATTCGTTTTGATATGTGAATGAACTATATAACTTCAAGGAAAACTAATGAAAATGACTTGAAAACTTTGAGTTTTAACGATGGGGACAAAATAAAGGGTAAAGTGAATAGTATTAGGATTGATAAGGGAGTCTTAATAAAAAGATCCCGGTACTGTTGACTTTTAACGAAAAACCACTTTTTACCTTTAACTGACACTATTCACTATACATTCAAAAAGGACTTTTCATTAAAAGAAAAGTTTTTTGGGGACTTTTCATTAGTTTTCCTTTGATTTTTTAGTGTAAAAATGTGGTTTTTCGTTAAAGTGAACTGTACCGAAAGTTTTTCGTTAAAGTTCCCTATACTTTATATTTGTAAGATTGTTTAGCAATTTTTTCAAAAACTAACTATTCCTGCCAGATGCTTAAATATTGTCTTCTACTTTTCTGCTTTGCCTTTTCTGTGTTTTCTTCATGTAGTAGGCTGATCACTCGAGAGTATGAGTATAATACTGATGACGCAATACGATCTACAAATGAATGGTTTCTTATAGCATGCATTTCCATACATAGCAAGCCAAGTTTCGCTTCATTGGTTCTTAGGTAATACCCCATCTTTTTAGTTACTTTGTGTGGAAATTATTCACGTCTGTCATGAATAATACATTCACTGTCCGCAACAAAGCACGCGCACATTTTCTAGTTTAAGCCAAGTGCGTTAAGCCCATGTGACATGTTTGAATTTCATAGTAGGAGACAACACGGGACTTGGACAAGTCCATTCAGAAATCGGAATGAGGATTCTTTTTTAATCTTCTTTGTGAAGATTCCATAGATCCTTTAATCGTATCTGTTTATCATATATCGTACGGTCAGAAAGTATTTTAATTTTTTTATTTAAAATTGAATACAAACAGTACCTGACAAAAAAAGATCGTATCATATATAATAAACGGACACGATTGAAGAATTTTCGAAATCCTCACAAAGAGGATTCGGAGAGAATTCTCGTTCCAGAAATCGCACCATAATTTTTGCCAAGACCAAATAGGAAATGTATGCATTTTGAAAGAACGCATTAATTCACCAATTATTCACGTGTATGGAATACTTTGACAGAAATTGTGGTCTTGGTTTTGGCAGTGTTCCGGATGAAAATACTTACAAGTTTCCTTGGAAGACTGACAGACTATTTGAGGACAATGATAGTTTTTTTTTTTTTTTTTGGAAGACTGGAAAAAGCAACCCAGGGCAACAGCCAAACAAACAAGGAAAGTCCACCGGAGGGACAAACAAAGCAAAAGCAGAAGAAGGGTATTGTGAGGGACCACAACGAAGAGACACTACCACAAAGGTCAAGCATCATCCCACCACAACACATTACAAAGACGGAGGGCAAGGAAGGCCATCCTTGTTGTGAACGTGAACCAATGAAGACGGGGGTCGTCTGACCCAAGTTTGATCACACATCTCCATATTCATCCTCAACGCCAAATGGTTCGCTGACTGATTGGCCGATCTTGGAACCCAAGACCAGCGACAGCCCTAAAAAGAATGCCCCACACTCAAAATATTTTGAAGAATAGGGAACACTTCCCAACTGCCATTAGAGATATCCCCATTCAATGAAGAGACAACCTCTAAAGAATCAGATTCAGCCACAACCCAATGAACCCCAAGCTCGACAACCAGCTCGCACCCCCTAAGCATAGCCCTCGCCTCCGCACCCACCGCCGACCGAGTCACACAATCGATCTTTTGCACCGCCACAAAATTTTCTAGGTGATCCCTCAATACCGCAGCCAAAAAAGCCTTACCATCCACATTAATTTTGATATAAGGTGCAGTGGGGGGAAACCAGTGAGGATTAGGATGGATGGCCGCAGGGATAGATTAAATAATATGAGAGGTAGATGTCTGAGCTGCCAAAAAAGAATCAACAGATAAAGATATAGCATGCAACACCTGGGAAGGGATAACAGCCATAGCATTAAAAATAAAATTACACCTGGCCTTCCAGATATGCCAGCAAGAAAAGGTAATAACCGAGAGGATCCTCGACCTCTCTTGATGGTGGGGACTCACAGTAATCATGCCACAGATCCAAGTGAAGAAGGAAGAAACACTATCACCAATTATCCGAAGGCCGAGCTGACCACCAAACCAAATTGGCGCCACCCAAGGACAAAACAAAAGCATGTGAAGAACAGATTCCTCATGATTCTTACAGATTGGGCACATGGGAAAGGCAATCAACCTTCTCATAAATAAACCCTTCATTGTGGAAAGCGCTTCATTGATAGCTCTCCAAATGAAGTTGCGAATTTTGGGCGGCACTTTAATTTTCCAGATAGCCTTCCAAACGAAAGTATCCGTAGAGATTGAAGCCCCCGCACTTCGCCTCCTAGCGTGAATCCAGTGATAACCCAATTTAACAGAATACTTACCACTCTTCGTCGATGTCCAAATCAACCGATATGGTGTAGATAAAGATCTCGGCATGGTGGCAAGAATAGCATTGATCGCCTTCTCCGAAATGAACGGCCGTAAGAAATCAATGTCCCAAGATCTGGTATTCTGGCAGATAAGGGAGGAAACCTTTGTGTTCAAAGTAATATGATTATTGCTTCGGGGAATCGAATGACCATGAGGGATCGAAGGCAACCACCTATCAATCCACAATCTAGTATCCCTTCCATTGAGGATCTGCCAATGGGCCCCAGCCTTAAGGATATCGAGCCTTTAGCATCGAAAAAAGAAGAGTAAGGAAAATATCGAGCCTTTAGCATCCGAGCCCACAGGGTGATGGGATCCTGAATAAGTCTCCAACATTGTTTCACCAGCAAAGCATCATTAAAGTCCTGGAAATTCCGAAATCCTAACCCCCCTCACACTTGGGGCGGCCCAACTTATCCCAGCTCAACCAATGTATCTTCCTTTTACCGTCTGCAGCACCCTACCAATAGCAAGCAGCAAGGGAATCCAGATCATTGCACACTGCAACCGAGAATTTAAAAAGGTTCATAGGGTAGGACGGAATAGCCTGAATCACAGCTTTAATAAGAACTTCTTTCCCTGCAAGAGAAAGAGATGACTGTTTCCATCCTTGAATCTTTCCAAGAACCTTCTCCTTCACATAAGCAAGGTTCTATCTTTTAGATCTCCCCCAAATGGCCGGCAGGCCAAGATAATCCCCCGGATCAAAAATCAAAGGCATTCCTAGAATGGAGCTAAGCTGAGTTCGCAACTGAGGAGGAACATTACAGCCGAAATACACACTGGACTTGTGAAGACTAACATGCTGTCCCGAGGCTAAGCAATGCTTGTTAAGAATACGCATGATATTTTCACAGTTCTGCAGATTTTGCTGGAGGAAAATTAATGTGTCATCCGCAAAGAACAAATGCGAAATGGTAGGACCACTAGGATTCATACAAACACCATTAATCAGCCCCTCATCAACAGCACGCTGGATAAGCCAGGATAGAACATCACTAACCAAGAGGAACAAGTAAGGAGATAAAGGGTTTCCTTGCCGAATACCCCGGGAAGGGGTGATCCGATGTCCAGGTTGACCATCCAACAACACCGCAAATTCCACAGTACTCACGCAGTTGATGATCAAGTTGGTCCAACCCTGACAAAATCCCTACTTAATCAAAATAGCTTCTAAGAAATCCCATTCAACACGATCATATACCTTATGCATATCAAGTTTAATACCCAATTCATACTTCCACTTAGCTTTTCTTAACTTCAAAAAGTGAAAAAATTCGTGAGCAATCCCAATATTATCCTGGATTTTCCTATCCATACCAAAGGCATTCTGCATGGGCGAGATTAAACCTGGCAACAACAGCTTCAAACGATTAGCCAAGATTTTCGAAAGGATTTTAAAAGGGAAGTTGCATAAGCTAATAGGACGGTATTGAGAAACCGATTCCGGATTTGAGACTTTAGGAATCAACACAATATGAGTAGAGTGTATTCGCTTAAAGATGCCTACTCCCAAAATGAAGTCGCCCACTATTCCCTTCACCTCCTCCACAATGATGTCCCAATATGAATGGTAAAAAATGCCCTGAAAACCATCCGGCCCCGGAGCCTTCAATCCACCCATTTGAGAAGTCACTTCCTTAATTTCTTCCTCAGTCACATGTTTAATCAGTTATGCGTTCATCAGGTCCGAGACCAAAGGCTCAATACAATCAAGCAAATCTCCCCAATCCCAATTGCCAACGGATGTAAATAAAGCTTGGAAGTGCTCCTCCCCTAATCCTGAGACCAAACGACTATCTTCCACCCAATTTCCGTCCACCCCCTTGATTTTGGCAGTCTTATTAAATCTGCGCCGATGGAGGGTTGACCTATGGAAAAACGTCGTGTTAGCATCCCCCTCACGAAGCCATCTCACTCTAGATCTCTGCAGCCAGTACATCTCCCCTTATTCCCTCAATTGATCAACACGATTAGTGACAGACTTTATTTCCTCCATATTATCACCTCAGTTAAATTGCAAACTATCTAAATGATTCACCAAAGCCTCAATCTCCATCCTTCTTTTCTTAAATATTTTTTTTTACTCCAATTTAGTAAAGAAGACTTACAAACCGAGAGTTTATGATGCCACGTATCCATCCAATTCTCCCTACCTGGCAGACTCCAACTCTTATGCACAATATTCTTACATTCTTCATCTTTAGCCCAGAACGCCTCAAACCGAAAAGGTTTTTTTCCTTTCCTAATCGGAGGCTGAGATTGAAACACAATTGGACAGTGATTAGATCCAATTGCCGTCTCGTGAATGACTACAGTATTAGGCCAGAGATCTTGACACATACCATTAGCAGCTGCCCGGTCTAGCCTTTCCTCAATAAGTTGTCCCGATCTGATCCCCTGCCAAGTGAAATTAGGCCCGATAAAACCCAGATCCATCAAATCCGCGACTATGAAAAAATTACTAAGAAAACCAGGTCGTTTTTACAAAACGCTTGTTCCACCAGACTTTTCAAAATCCCACACAAACTCATTGAAATCCCCACCACAGAGCCACGAGATATCTGTCGGACCAAACGAGTTATGCATCTAATTCTAGAAATCCTCATTTTCAGCCCGGTATGCGGTTCCATAAACATAAGTACTCTGTGTTGAATAAGTGGCCAAAATTGACTGCTACTTTTTGACTTGCAGCAGAAAACAGGGAGCAGAAAAGTAGCAGGAAACATGGAGCAGAAAATATGGAGCAGAAAAAGAAAGGCAGTAGCTGCCTTTAGTGCTGCAGAAAAATAAAAGGAAGAGAGGAAAGAACGTGCAGTGATATCATTTTTGGTTGAGTAAGAGAGAAAAGAGAGAGAGAGAGCATCAATTGGTTTTTCTGCAGAGAGAAAAACAGTGGGCAGCAGTGAAGAACAAGAGACTGCAGTAGCT
>JAOTRO020171415.1:0-12297 GCA_028566515.2 Pyracantha coccinea | reverse complement strand
TGGGTAAGATTCAAATGGATATAACTTCTTCAATACTCAACGAAATAGGGTGATTCAAAAAGGAAAGTTGTAGTACTCAGTGAGACGCGGAGGAGGGGGAGGAGGATGAGGGCCAAAGGAGAGCCCATGAGTAGTCTGGTGGTCGAGCTGTCTGTTGGTTTGGTGGGTTTTACTTTGTTCTGGGATGATTTTTGGTTAAAAAAAGTTATATGATGGTTTTTGGTTAAAATAAACTTAGTTCAAACCCTTTTTATTAATGATTGTTTCTAAAAATATTTTTATCAAAAGCGTTTCCAGTAATTTTAAAAAGAGTAATGCTGGGGAGATTAAATTTGTAAACTAAATTAACGAAGCAAATGAAGTGTCACCAATAGAAAATGAGCACGTTTATCAACGATTAAGTAATAATTCAATCATCAACTTCTATGTCATTTAATTTACAAAATTTTATCTACAAATTTAATTTCTCAAGCATTGTTCTTTTAAAAATACATTCAAAATAGCTTTTAGTCATTACATTTGGAGTTTTAGATGAAAGAATGAAAACACCCTTTGAACCAAGTTGTGCATCTACTACTTATGACTGAACTGACTAAAATAATCCTACTAACATCCACTAGATTTCATATTATAATATTTATTGATGGAACACCTTCTATTTATATTTCTATATTAATAATTAAGAAAAAGCTACATTTCAACCTTTCTTTTAATTTTTGGTTGTACCATTTTCATATTACAATAAAGAAAATTAGAACTAACAAAATAAGGATATAGTGATAAGTATGTATATTTTGCACACAAAAAAAAAATTTATTTCACATTTGAGCGAAAAACTTATAACCATCTTTTCAACTCCTCACATCATCGCACATGTGTGCCAATTGCTAGTGATAGTTAATTAAAGGGATGGCTATCCTTTGCACCCCTTTAGTTTCGCAACAACAATATTTTGAGTCATGTCTTTTGAAATTTGACAATTTACTACGTGTACAAATTCTTATAATATTGACCCTTCATTAGTTTAACTTTATTTTTCCAACATTACAATCAATCAACCCATCTTTTGCTTGCAAGAAGTCATATCAATTAACTTAACTTTATTTTTCCAACATTGCACTCAATCAACCCACCTTTTGCTTGCAAGAAGTCATATCAATCACAAATAAAAGTGTCAATTTTCAAAAGATAGATATCAAATTGTTACCTGCCTCAAACCGCGATGGTGCAAAATTTTGATTGTTTTACTCTCATTTTCCAGAACTTTTTATACACAAATCCAAAAACTTATTTTGATGCAAGTACAATATGCATTCATGTAATGTAACCGTATAAGAGGAGATGGTGCATAATGTGGTCATATTACAACTTTCTCAGAGCTTTGAGCATAGTCGAAGGAGAGTATACCACACACCAATGATTAAACAATAGATTTGTTATCAAACAAAACATCTTATCTTGAATTACCTCAAAGGTTCCTCGAACTGAGCAAATCTATGAGCGAACCCATTGGATCCACGAGACACATGATTGATTGTAGAATTCTTAAACCAAGATTCAATATACGCACTTCACATTGGCGCCAAAAGTTTGAAAAACTTAATTGAATACAAAGAGTAGAAACACTGATTAGCAAAATGATGAAGGATCGATGAATGAGCAAAGAAGAAGGAAGAGAAACATAAGTTTTGCATAAAAAAAATAGCCCAAGTGAGAGGAAAGGAATCAATCCTTGAAATGTACAATCATGAACAAATTTTCAAATTCAATGGTGCCAAAAAGTGCATTAACCATTTGAAAATTGTCCCTTTTTTTTAATAAAGAATCCAACTTTCATGCACCCTTGTTTTATAAAGTTATGCTTTTGCAAAAGGAGAAAATATAAAATGGTCCCATTGACATTGATTTGTTAGAATCCCCTCATTTCACACACATGTCTACAAAGTGAACTTCATTTTTCTTACTTTCTTTGAAGATCAATGATGGAATGATGGAAGTGGTGGGAGCCGTGTAGAAATTGTCATCCTCTAACTACTAAAGATTTTGACTCGGAATAAGAAAGGAATCGAAATGAGCAGGAATTGAGTTATGAAGGAATTGGAGTGAGCATGAAATGGAAATAGAGATTTCAATATAAAGTGTTTATTAACTATCATGAATCGATATGAATAACAAAAAAAATTTGATTATTGAAATACGCTTGTACAAAATAAACTTTACGTTTCATCTTAAATCTTAGGAAACTCATCCCTTATTAACTAGGAATGACATTCCCTCTAATTAGAGCTCTAATTTGATGCAGTCACTCAGTACTATGGTCTAATGATATCCATTTTCTCTTGTAAGTGAGAGGTCTTATGTTCAATTCTTGCCAAATGTGAATTTGAATCACATTATTGCTAGCCCATTATGAGGCTTAGCCTATTCCTCCATCCCTTAGTGTAAATAATATCTTTTGTTCAAAAAAAAATAATAGAGGATACTAGCAACCTTCTCGCTTGAATCTTCTTATTCTACTTTTTTGGTTCAGCTCTCATTTTCATTCTGCAATGTTATTTGATGCTCAGAACTTACTTTTTAGATCGACCTATATAGATTAACTCTGCAAAGAACTAAATCAGAAATCATTTAACCATTCGATTAACATTGTCACAATATCAACGTTTAAGTGAGAAACATGGTTTGCTTATTTATTGATTAACAATTGGATGGTTAAATGATTTCGAATTTACTTAATTTTTTGCATATATGATCTTTAAAGAGCAACCTAGAAAGTAAACTATTCCAATCATCATACAACATTGTATGATGAGAATGAGAACTGAGAATGTCTAAATGAGAAAGTTGTTAACACTTCTCTTCCGAACTTTGTGTTCGACTCACATAACCTTATGGTTTCTGGTGAAGTAAACATCCCATTTCAGCTACCTTTAAGAATAGTACAAAATAAAAGATATTTAATTTTGTATGCGAGTTTATTTTGCAGGCTATTTATGAGATGTCGAGCTTCAATGATAGTGTATATTTCAAGTGGTCTGAAGTTGATTTTAACGCATGAGCTTTGCTCTACCAATCAATTAGTTTGCAGCTCCATATTTGGATGAGCTTTCGTGACACAGAACTGCACTTTAATGCTACTATAAAAGGAAAATACCAAGAAGAGATGAAGCCTTTTCTAAATTAAAACAAAAGAAAAAAAAAATCAAACTAAGTCATATATTGAAGATATAAACAAAACCTAGTGATAAGAAAAATGATTATACACACTTCTTTTCTTCTTTTGCACATTTTTATTTATTTTTTGTCTATTGATTTTTTTTTATTAAATTCAAAATCAGAAAGAAACAGGGGTATGTAAGAATCATTTGATAACGGAAAAAAAAAAAGAAAAGAAAAAAGAATATGCATGGGAAGAAAATGAGTCTGCTGAATCACTTCTCTAGTGATATAATGTGTTATGTGAGCAAACTGTAATTATATTTTTCTTTACTTTTGAATAACAAATATAGTCTCTACAGAAAATTAAACTCGAGTGACAAAGGAAACACACTGATGTAACAAATTATACATTTAGACAGGCCCTTTATATGGAGGGATTCTCATTTTTGGAAAAAAACAAATTGGGGATTAGTTATGGGGAGCCACTCCACATCGAATTTCAACGAACTAAACCATCTATGCTGTAAATCTCAATTCATAGATCATTCTCGTAAAAAATTCAATTCAATCTGAAACCATCTACCCATTCAATTGTCACGATGAAATTTTAATATTTCTTAGACCCTAGTGTTCGTCAATTTCTTTGAACGCAACTAGATGCCTCAAATATTTTCGATTTGGCTAATATTTTGTAAGGATGATCTATGAGGTGTAACTTGAAAAGTATACGGTTTGCATCGTTGAAGTTCAATGTCGTTTGAGCCCTGCAACTAATCTCCATTTAAAAAAATAATAATCAGGATCCCTTCCCTTAAAATATATATCATGAATTAGTATAATGTGGATTCTTATTTAATACATTGGTTCACAGATGATTGCAATAAGGAAGTCATTACATAAACGAATACTAGCATATGTCTACACACTTTGTATGCGTGAATTTATTTATTTTATTTTTAAAAAATGGGAACAATAGAGGGAGAGAGAATGTGGAAGTGGGAGTGGGGAGAGAGGTTTTTCTTTTTATTTTTAAATATTAGATATATACTAAAATCACATGTAGGTGAGGTTTACATAAAAACAGTAAAATTTAATTTTTTGAAATTACATTACTGCCCATAACTTTTTGTTGTGATAGAATACTAAATAGTATTTTCACCCTGTTTTGGTTGACAGAGAGGGTTTTATTAATAGATAGTTTAGATAAATAAAATAAGTTGAAGTATATTTTCTCTAACTAAATAGTCTAGTATGTCATGCATGTCAAATTTCCTAACATGGTTAAACATTTGAAAAAAATCTACATTACATGTGCGGTTTAGAATCATTAGATTGATCATATCATAACGTAATACGCTAAATTGTCTGACAACACAAACACTATAAATGCATCAATAAAATTGTGGCAATGGCAGGTAAAGGGTCACAATCCGACAGACCAACATGCACCACTAAATGGTCCATGGAAATAACCACACATTGACTAGTCGAATTTTTCAGAGTTGTGACATGAGTTCAATGTTCTTGGCATAATTTTAAAGTGATATATTTGTTTCATATCTTTATTTTGAATTCTAAAAGGGTAGGGGGCCTTAGGGAAAAAGATAAAGTAATTCCATTCTTAGTTTGATGAAACATTTCATCACCAAAGCAACATGTATAGCCATATTTAGTTGCTCCACCACCGCAGGTACAAGGCAGCCTTTTGTATCTCTTTCCCACATCTTCATTCATGTACTGATTAAGATGGTTGAGGGCTCATCATTGTTCTCTCTCTCTCTCTTTTATTTTCAATAAGAGATATTTTAAACTACTCTAATTTATGGGGGAGAAGATTAAATTTAGATGCAAGAAACGAGGACACTTCCATTAACAGCTGACCTAAATTACGTTGGGCTGATCAATTTAAACTTAGGGCATGTGATCATGAACATGTGGTTTACTCGCATAGTATATTAGTTTATGCCTCTTGGATAGTTGAGTTGCTCACCCAGAAATTCACATGAATTGTTGGCATGACATCAATGTTGCTTTCAATAAATTTTAAGGTCATCTCCAACCGAAATGATTAAACATAGATCTGCCCAGAATTATAGTCCTGCAAAAAATTATTTTTAAATGAACAGTGTCAGGCCATACTCATATATCATCTCCAATCGAATTGGCTAAACATAGCCCCCTTATAATTTATTTAAGTTTATACTTTAAAGTTATTGGTGAATTTAGTTAAACTACTGTTGGATGTTTTCAATTCTATCCGTTGAATTTGAATCAATTATTTCAATTGAGGAGCTGAGCCTAAAAAAAAGAGCTAAGATGGGGCCTACATTTGGCTAGCTTGACGCCCATTTGGCCAAATAATATCTTGGTGGACACCATATAATTATAGCCTAATCATCCGTTGGAGATGAATTTTTAGACAAATTAGATCATTTTTTGGCTTGAGCTTTTGCCCTCTGCATAGGAGATGCCTTAACAAGTCATATATTTAGACATGCCCTTCATATGAAGGTATCCCCATTTTTAGAAGAAAAAAAAAGGGAATTAGTTATGGAAGCCACTCCACATTGAACTTCAATGATCCGACTTGTCAATGTTGTAAATCTTGATTCATAGATCATCCTTACAAAAATTCAATTCAATCCAAAACCATTTGCCCTTTCAATTGTCACGTGAAATTTCAATGTTTCTTATACATTCGTTAATTTCTTTGAACTCAATTATATGCCTCAAATATTTTTCATTTGGCTAATATTTTGCAAGGATGATCTATGAGATGCAACTTGAAAAATAGACAGTTCAAATCATTAAAATTCGATGTCATATGGACCCCACAACTAATCCCCATTTTTATTATAAAAAAATGAGATCCCTTCCCTAAAGGCTCTCTTTCTCTCTATACACATATGTCAGTCAAATATCGACGACATAACAATCAAGTTTTTTACGACATAACTATCACATATTAACAACATAATGAAAAACTGATCATTTAAAAATGAGATTATCATTTTTGTCCAATTTTTTAGCAATCATCTAACTTTTTATTTTATTTTATTTATTATAGAAAAACAATAGAAATTTCATTGATAATTAAAGAAAGATCAATACAAGTTAGCAAGAGTTAGCCTCCGCGAGAGGAAGGTCTAAAATTAGACAAGGAGGGGTCGAAACCCAAGTACAGGACTGACAAGTATTGAGACCGGACTGAGCAATCTGTGGGCAGCTTCGTTGGCTTGCCGGCGAACGTGAAGAAAAGAAGCTTCAATGACTGATGGAAGGAGGGCCTTCAAATCCTCTATAATCGAACTTATTTCGTGACATTTCTTCCATACCATTAACTTCTAGAAATTCATGCGGAATCACTTGAAGATGTTTTGAACCCCGATAGAACTCTTCTAGTACTTATTTTCATTGTTTTAGCTTAAAAAATCATTACAAATACTTATGTGACTCAATAATTAGTAAGAATGATTTATAAACTTTTCTTGTTATGCACATAAAAGATTGGGTAGTGCGGAGACTAAATTTTTAAATTTAATTTTGTAAATCAAATTATTCATGTTATTTTTATGTACTCTATATATATATGTATGTGTATATATATATTATTTTCATGTGAAACTTGATATAAGTCCAATTTTTTTAACTAATATTAGTAACAGTCCAGTTTCTTAAAATAAGTCAAATCCCTTAAATTTAAAATTATTTCGTTATCAATAAGTATTATTTTTTGATAAAATTTATTATAAAAAATAATTTCTTTTTAATTATCCCCTTAATTATTTCTGTTTTTTTTTGTTATTTCTTTTTTCTGTTCCAAACCCCATTTATAATTTGTTTTTATTTTTTATAATCAACCTGTCATAGGTTAATTGTATTTTTCCACCTATATATATGAAAGATTCATATTTATAATTAACATGTATCAGTGCTTAATGTATCTTACTTGTAGGTGTTAAATTTTTTTATTTTGTAGTTAGGTTTTATATCTCACTTATAGGTAGTACGTTTAATTGTCCATCTACCTATGTCATGGGTTTTTGTTCATAGTCTACCTATAAACCATATTAATGTATTACATATTTTTATTTTATTTATAATATACTTTGTCACAAAAGTTAATGAATTTAATTTTTTTAATCTAAAGAGACAAAATTAAATAATGGATACAAAAATATGTAATTAGACAACTAGATCCAATCCCCAAAACAACCTATACTTTTGGACTAGATGCCCCTACTTTTTTCTGTATTTCTTTCATGTTACTTTATAGTTTCTTCCCCACCCCCACCCCAAAAAAAGAAAAAAAATCCTACACTTCTCATTATGACGATTTCAAATTTTTATATATTATTATAGTAAATTCACTGTCACGTACATAAATATAATAAAAGTACGTTCGCTTATATACTAAATATGAGTACATTTCGTTTTATGGTACATTAAAAATTTTAGTACATTTGGCTTTTTTTTTTTAAAACTACATTTGGTTACTTTGTACATTTGAAGACTACATTTGATATTTTTGGAAATTACATTTGGTTTCTTTGTACATTTTGTTTTATGTTTCAGCTATTTTTTTTTATTAGTAGTCGTCAATTTTTATAACTTAATAAAGTTATTTCTTTATTTGCTTTTTGCTAATGAGGGATTAGTTTAATTAATTAATTTTAATAAAAACAATCACAAAAATTCTACGCAATTAGTTACTAGGCTCGTATTCCACACGGCACTTTTTGAGTTTAATTTCTGATGCTGGTAAATCACATGACAGTGGCCAAATGGAGGCTGAAATGCCTCCGTGAATCTTACTCGACCCTGAAAGAGTGGATTGCCATGACGAAGCCACCAACTCCTCTCTTTTTTTTCTTTAAAAAAAAAAATAAAAGCATAAGTGAATATATATTAAATAAATACAAAAATGATGAGGTGACAATTGATCAAGGGAAATTATAAACACACACCATATTCTTGGCTATTGATTTTGTTTTACTTATTCAATCTAACGACCAAAAATCAAGAAAGATGTGTGAGAAGCAGAAATGAAAATCACCTCCCTTAATCAAAGTATCTTAATCAATCTAGAAAAGGGATAGATGTTAAGTTTAAAAAAGTTGAAAAACTGTAAGGGGCTCTAATTTCCTCTTCCTCAAATTTTTATTTTTCCTCACCGATTGTAAGTTTTACTTTCAAGGTTCCTTTCCTAGGTTCATCCTCTTGTATGAAAATATGGAGTTTTGGACCCTATAAAATCCACGGAATAAGAAGGAAATGTTCTGGTTTTAACATAAAACATGCAATTCAATAATTCGTTAAAAGAGGAAGCCCCTAGCTAATGGTGCAATCATCCGCATGATCGTCCACATATATTTATAAAAAGGTTGAAGTACATTACAATCTCTAATAATACTTATTGTTGTAATACAACGAGCAATTCCGCTTCAATTTATCTCATGGTGAAGCTTATTTATTAGTATAATAATTAAGTTCACTACTTAGTTACTGAATTAATCAGGGGGTTATAGCAGGCTAAATTTAGTCGCCGCAGTCGACAAAGTCGTAGTTGACGATAAGCTGGCCGGATGCGTAGCCACTGCCGTCGGTGTCAATCTGGTTAAACATGCTCACATCCAAGTCTAGCCCTCCGTTGCTGCATTGATCAATAATTCTCACCACTGTTTGTGCTCCTGTCCCAGTGTTTGTCACCTGCACATATATAAATTCATAAAAGTAAAAATTGGCATTCTAGTGCTAATCAGCTAGTATTTCAATGTAGGAGCGTTCTAGCGCTAACAAACTAATACGTACCAAGAGGCACTTTCCGCAAGCATCTTCTCCGCTAGGGCCAGCAGGTCCGCAAAATGCAGTCCATCCGTATTTGCTGCGCCATTCATAGGATTGATCAGCATCCCATGTTGAGCAGAAGGCACTTACAGCCCGCAAATCGTAATTGATTTGGTCAGGATTGTAGAGATGGTATGTGGATCTCACACTAGCACTTTGTCCCCATGCACTTCCCACAAATACACAGACAATGACCGAAACTAACAACACAAAGTTTGGTGCAATCTTCCCTGCCATTTTGTGATTTGTGTGATCTGTTTTTAGGTTGAAGTTAGAGGCCGAGGGTTAGTGTGGTAGTTCCTAATCTAACCTTTGGGAAGTTGGAATTGATTGGCCTGCGTGAGTTAATTGGCTACCACTACCACCTTTACGACTCAGGACTCAACTGAAGGATGAGTTTTTGCATCTGCTTGGGATGCAATATATAGAGGCTTTAGACCTTACTATAGGAGGTGACAGAGACGGCATACAGCACATCCGCGCATTGTGAAATGTACAATAGAATATACACACGAGAGAGAGAGAGACTCGAGCAACTGATTGAGTTGTGTACTACCAGAAAACTAGAGAAAAACAGATTATTAAAATGATGTTTTGATTAATCCCACTTGATCGATTAAAATTATTTGATCATTTGAATTATTCACAAATGTACATTATAATATTTGTAGGTGATCATTTATCTATTTAAATGACAAATGAAATCTAACGTTTTTGAACTTTGACATTACCCGAACAACAATTGATCTATTAAAGCATTCTGAATAATATCAGACGGCTGCTCAAACTATTAAACATTCAACTTGTTTGGGATCCTTTCCTGCTATTTAAGAGCTCTCAAGTACTTGGAATTGTAGGAGAAATTTTTATCGATACCGAAAAACCAAGTTATTCAGTGTATCATTCTACGTATTATTATAACGGTGGATGACATGATTGATTATGTTCCACTTTTAGAGTATTTTAATTAAAAAAACAATATATGTGTTACAATTTGAATAGAACAACATCACCACAAGCCAATTGAGAAGAAAGTAAAAAATTCTCACGTACTCTACGTCGTTCAAATTGTATTATCTAGGTAATATACTTGAAAACTCCCACATGCAAGAGAGCGAGAATGTGTAAAAATGTCCTCACAAAACAAGAGGTCGCACAAAATTAATTAATGTATGAAGGAATTAATGAGCCACTTCAATTAAGCAAATAGCTCTTAGTCTAGAAACACATATTCCATTTGGAATGACAAATATTTCCTCTGCAGCCATGCACCTCTCTCCACGCCATGACAATAGTTTGGCTTGACCTAAGAGCATTTTCAATGGAGGTATTACATAGAGTCCGTAAAACCTTACAGACCATATTTATAGGGCGAAAGGCTTCCAATGAATTGGAATAAAAGTTCTCAAAGTATCTCAATATATAAGGACTCGCCGAATACCTCAAATAAATTCTCAAATATGATATAGGAACTTAAAGAGTGATCCCATATTAATTTTGAGAGAGAATGATGTTGCTCTTTATTTATTTTTCCTTGTTTTTTGAACCTATCCATGTGGGGCAGCTACTCATTTGATTTTCTCATGTAATTTTTTTTTTCTCTCTTGAAAAGTCAATGGTAGAAATGGTTTTTTAACTTTTATCATGGTCACAATACTTCAAGAAAATGAACAATAATTTTTTAATATTTTAGTCCCTACATTGAGGGATTATGGTATAAGGATTTTCCATTGCAAATAATATTCTTTTAGGAACTCGACTATTCTTTTGATGCCCTAAACGTCACAGCCCGTTCCGGATTTTAATTATTGACGGGTGTGAAATTACAAATTTACCCTTGTACGTTGGTTCGATTGTTGAGTTTTGGAACTTAAGAATATGCTAGGGTTCTTAACTGGGTAACCCTAGTTAATTGTTTTAAACATGTTAGTGTGGTTAGGTTAAGGGTTGGAGTTTTGGATGTGTGAAGACCACACAATCCTACCACACTCTCACTCTCTCTCATTCCCGTACTCACACTCTCTCTCTATCTCTCGGACCCTTAATCTCTCTCTTTTCTCTTGTACGGACGAGACCCAAAACCATTGCAAACGTGATAGATCGAAGGTTTTAAGGATACCCTTGTGTTCGTGAGGTCCATATGAACACATCTATACTAGTTTCTAGGTAAGAAACCTTTTTTTTCACATCGAATCACAAACCTCCGATTTTGTCACTGTTCATGCACACGTGAAATGTTGATTTCCAGGGAAGTTGAAGCTTGTACGAAGCTTGGTGAGGTCTTAACGAAGCTTGGAGCGCTTTGTTTGAAGGATTTGGACATCGGGAAGTCGAGATTGACGAGTTCATTTTTTTGGTCGGATTATTGAACTTTCTCTGGCGAGTTTCCATGGATTTTAAGACTTGAAAGTGGTAAGGTTTTGTTCCTTGCTTCCTAAGCTTCATTTTGGCTTTTGTTTCATGCGATTTGGTGAAGAAATGAAGAAGTTATAGCGATTTGAAATTTTCCCAGTTTTCCGACGAGTTGTAGCGGCGCAGGTGACGGAACTCCGGCGAACCCAAGGTAGGAGACGACACGCGTGGCGCGTGGCCTGTGCATAACCGCGCATCTGGCCGTGCCTTAGCCGGTCCATGGGAAGTCCAAAAATTATTTTAAAATTATGGGGATGTTTCTGAGGTTGTGTAGATCACGTTGGTATATTCAAACACCCCATTTGAGTAATGTATGAGAAGTTAATAGCTAGTTTCGTTTATGTGCTTTAAATGATGTTTTTATAGTTATTTCTCATATAGGCGAGACCTATCATGAGGACGAGCGTAGTCAGGGGCGACTCGGGGGCTACGACCTTACGACTTATCTGTGAGTGGGCAGTTGGTTTTTAGTATATATTTATGTACTTGATATATTTCCCAGAATATCGTTTTAAACGAAAATGAGTTTTCAATGCCATGCATGTTGATTTATAATTAGCATATGAGATGATTATATATGCATATTGTGAATTGCCGCGGTGGACGCTCAGGTAAGTACTAGGTGAGTTATTTATGGTTTATGTGAAATGATGTGATGTATTCAGAGCTCATAAAACTGCACCCCGGTGTTAGTGCTCCCTCCTAAAGTTAGGGCACATGTCTTTCACGTGTCGTTCACCTCCAACACAGTATGCTCGTCTTGGATCCAAGTTAGGTGCACAAGCTTGTCGTGCAGACCACAATAGGTGGTTCCGACTCGTAGGTGACCCGCGATCTTTCGCACAGTCTTCACGTGATTGTAGCACTAGAGCATAATTA
>JAOTRO020171405.1:0-12298 GCA_028566515.2 Pyracantha coccinea | reverse complement strand
CACACACACACACACACACACACATATATATATATCACAATAAGGCGTCCCATACACGTAAACTGAGGTATATATTATCTGGGATAACTCACTAACAAATGTAGGCCCACTAAGACCTACATAGTATCTAGTATTACTAATTTTAATATTTAAGATCAATTCATAACATATTGACCAAAAGTCAACTCTTTGTCAACGATGAGGTCCACAACTCTATATAATTTGATTTGGAACATCCAACAATGGATTTTTGATCCATAACTCCCCAAGAGTCTCATTAATCTTCTAGAACAATATCCTAAAATTTCGAAACGATCCAACGGTCGGATCTCCTCCAATTACTACAATTAGGTGGCGGTCAACAATTAGTTTTACAAACTTAAAAATTCAATTCATCAAGATCCGTACGTCAGATTCCCAATCTGTAAGTTCCTAAGGTCCTCAAATATTACATTCTATAACACATTAAGGTTTGGTGATGATCCAACGGTCGGATCCTTGATTCATATAATGATCAAGTGGCGAACCATATTGAAACTAGGTTCAAACAATCAAATCACATCATGTGGATATCAAATCTAAAATCAGTACATCTAATTTAACTTAAAAATGCATTGTCGGCCCACTGGCCACTCGCCGCCGCACAACAAGAGGAAGAACTTTCATACCTGGGCCGAAGTCCAATTTGGCCAGGAAGTGGTCTGAAAAACACCACGATCCGCCTGAAAACCCTAAAAAGTAAGCTTTGATTCATCTATTCCGTCACTTCGTCGCCCCCAAAATGGTTTGAGGTTTGTTCTTGGCCTTAAAAGGAGTTGAACCATGGTGGTGGTCGACAGTGGTGTTTGCAGAAACGGCCGATCTCTACCGTGCACCTGGAGACCATCGATCTCGCCAAGGATCCTTACTTTATGCGCAACCACATAGGAAGCTATGAGTGTAAGCTTTGCTTGGCGCTGCACAACAACGAAGGCAACTACTTTGCCCACAGGCAAGGAAAGACCCATCAGAACAATATGGCAAAGCGAGCTGCTCATGAGGCCAAAGAGGCTCTTGCTCAGCCCCAGCCTCATAAGCGCACAGTCACCTGCCTGAGAACAAAGACATATGTCAAAATTGGCAGGCCGGGGTATCGAATGACGAAACAGTTCGATTAGGAAACAAAGCAAAAATCTCTTCTCTTCCAAATAGAATATCATGAGATTGAAGACAAGTCAAAGCCAAGGCACTGTTTTATGTCGTCTTATGAGCAGAGAGTAGAATCCAATGATAGAAGATATGAGTATATTCTCTTTGTGGCGAAACCCTATGAGACAATTTCTTTCAAGGTTCCTAGAACAGAGATTGAAAAATCCAACCCCAAATTTTTCTCACATTGGGATCCTTACTAAAAAAATGTACACATTGCACATATATTTCGGAACTAGGCCACCTGTAGCTATGGCTGTCAGTAATAACACAATGCCGAATTTCACTCTATTGTTGCCACCTCCACAAGGCTCTCCGGGACATCACATGCAGGCTTAGGCCGGTCTTCCTCCACCCCCACCACCACATTATAACATGCGCTAAGGAACCTTAAGCCTCTAGTATCTCAGTATGTATATAAACTTGCGATATTACTGTGAACTAAAATTAAAACCCGATATGTCATTGAACTAGTGATGTACCAGATTAATGGTCGAGCCTTAATTGCTATATAATTCTTTCGATTTATATATACGTATGTAATTCCTAGTTTATATTAAAAAAAGTTCAATGTTCCACTTTTAACATCAACTAATAACTAAAGTTTGCGAATTAATATTTTAGGTTTTTTTATGGAGTAAACTGTAGCAATGGTCTCTTAACTTTAACTCAATTGGAGCAATGGTCCATCAACTAAAAATCCATTATCATTGGTCTCGCAACTCATCAAAACATGTAGCTATGGTCGCTCAACTAAAAATTCATTACCATTGGTCTCTTAACTAAAAATTCAATACCATTGCTCCCTCAACTTTAATCCAACTGAAGAAATGGTCCCTCAACTTTAACCCAACTGGAGCAATGGTGTCCCTCAACTTTAACCCAACTGTAGCAGTGGTCATTCCAACAGAACTCATTTTGGCAAAATTCTGACTAAGTTGACGAAAATGACCATAGCTACATGTTTTGATGAGTTGAGGGACCCTAATTGTAGCAATGGTCCTTCCAACATAACTTATTTTGACAAAATGTTAACAAAGTTGACAAAAAGGACCATAGCTACGCATTTTGATGAGTTAAGGGACCAATGGTAATGAATTTTTAGTTGAGGGACCATTGCTCCAATTTGATTAAAGTTGAAGGACCATTACTACAATTTACTCTTTTGATGTGAATTAAAATAGGGAGGAAATTGAGGCCAACTTTGAGATTCCAAAGACCTGTAAGAAAAATATTGTAAACACAAAATTTTGTGCAATGAATGAAACAAGAACTCATATGTACAAAAATAATATTTTGTATTAACGAATTTAGGGTTACAATCTCTATGTAATTACTCTTTTACAAGAATATTCTTCTGATTGAATCTCCAAATTAGAATTCAATTGAAGGATGGTGAACGCTTGATCTTGAAATGGGCTTGTGATTTCTTCAAGGGCCGTCTAGGCTTAATCTTGAATGAAATTGAACCATGAGTAGTTTCACCTAGTGGGTTATCTTTAGCTTTAGTGGTTGATGAATCGACACGTGTTTGTTGTGCCTATTGAATTTTCACGAGCTCAATGATGAACATAAGAGTGGTTGTGTGTTTGGTGTTTGCATTGGCTAGAAAGCTTTCTGGATTCTCTAAAGGCTTGAGCTTACTTCGTTTCTAACCAAGTCCTCTTTCTTGAGAACAAACCTACTCTAAAAAAAAAATTAAAAAAAAAATTAAAAACCCCTTACTAGACAAAATTTTTTTGTCGAGTTAGGGCCGGCCCTGAGAATTTAGGGGCCTAGGCAAGCCTTCGAAGTGGGGCCCTACAGTTCTTTGATCCTTAACCATTTCTACATTGATATGTATAACAATGAACTTGCTAAATACATGAAGAAGTCTATTTCTACATCAAATATAATTAAAATTAATATCAAAAGAAGAAAGATACATAAACATTACTTAAATATTACACATCTCCCACTAATTACCTTTTCATAATCTAATTTTTCAATTGATAAATAGTTAATCCATTCAATCTTTCTTGTGCTATAGTTGATCGAAGATAAGATTTAATCGACTTTAATTTTGAAAAACTTATTTCTGCAGAGGCAACTATAACTGGAATGGTTAAAGAAATTCTATAAGCAACCTATGCATTCGGGAAACAACCATCCATTTGTCTCAGATATTTCAACACTTATGTTGCCGGATTTATTTCGTTTGGTAAAGTTTCTCCCAAGATTCTTAGCTCTAGAAATAAGTATTTCACATCAATATTAGAACTCTCACCATGTAAAGGCTAAGAGGGAAGAGCGAAAGATTTTGTAAAAATGAAGAGAGAAGCAAGTGTCGATGTATCGATAAAAGGATTGGCATTTTAATTTTCAAAATTTAATTAGATTTGAAAGAGTAAAACTACAATTACATGTGGGTGAGGGAAAAGAAAAAAAAAAACAGTAAAATTCTTTTTGTGGAAAATTATAGTTTTCCTATGATCTTATTTTTTATTTTTTTATTAAATATAAATTGTAAAAGTTTATATATAAATATATTCAAAAAATAATTGGGGGCCTTAGGCGGGTGCCTACTTCGGCTACTCTTAAGATCGCCTTAGTGTCGGGTCAAATGGGGTTTCGTCTCCTTAAACTTTAGGCAATGAAAGTTGGTTGAGAAAAGTTGGTCATGCAAATGTCGTCGCTCAAAGTCTTATCTAACTAAAAGAAGCCATTCGTCAGGCAAAACAATGTTTACCTGAAGAAAAAAATCGTCAGGTAAAGGAGCATTGATCGGATTTACCCGACTAACCTATCTTACTCGAGACAAAGTTTCGTCACCTCACTACAGATTAAATACTATTAAAAGTTTGACCGAATGAAACTTTCGTTGGGTAACTCTTTTAAACCAAAGAAATAATAAATTTTGCTCGACAAATAAATTAGTCCAGCTAAACCTTTAATTTTTTTTAATTTGAAATTAAAACAATATTAATTTAAAAAATTAATTTAATTCTAATTATATTAATCTAAAATACCAAAATTAATCACAACTTAAAAAAATATATTTAATTATATTAAAAATAAAATTGTTGTATGTAAAAAAAAAAAACTAATTAATTATAACTACTCGAGTGGCTATTGATCTGGCTGGTGGAATAGCGCCTGAAGGTCACTTGGGGGCTCGGGAATGTGAATGCTAAATGCTGACATTGTTTGGGCTATCCTAGCAATGCAATGTCGAATATATATGTCGCACTAATGCATGGCTTCTCGCTCACGAGCAGCTTTTTCTCTTTGGCTCTCCAGCCCCATCTCCTACTGTTGCAATCTGGAAGACATCTATGATGAGAACTAGATGAAGAAGAAAGAAGAAGACCCTAGGCTGTGGAATTCTTTATCTTTTCGTCTGCCAACCCCGTCCATTAGCAACGTAGAGACACATATGGATCAAGTGTCAGCTCCTCCATTGGATTGTTTAGTTGCTTCTATGAGAGTTAGTGAAGTACTCGTCCTTCTTCTGCATCATAGAAGTCTAAAAAAAAAAAAAACAATTAAGATTATTGATTATAATTTAAATTGTTTTTTACTGTAATGAAATTTAACGTAGAATGGAATGCATACATAAATCTAGTCGGCGACCTGGTTGCCATAATTGGCATGCATATCCCCTCAAGCCTTCACTTTGGAAAATGGGAAGCATTTGCCCGTTATTCCTCGACCCGGTAAGATAGGGATTAAGAACTAAAGTGATGAAGGTACGACGTTTTCTTAATCCGCCTATTGTGATTGTTATTTGGTGGTTGGGTCGTCTTTCTGCACCTCAGCTGCTCTAAAAGCGTGAAAGATTTATTCTTCACCTCCATCAAGAATTGCATAGTGCATTGTTTAGATGCCAGACTGGTTAGACTTGATCTCTCCAACTCCTCATCCCGGGATACAAAATTAGATCTTTTGATACTCGACGGACGTTACCACCCTAATCTTCACTAGCCAAAGTCAGCCTAGAATCCCGTTATAAGGACACGGGTCGCTGACGATGATAAAAGTCTGCAACGAGACAATCGGAAAGGTGCTCACTTCATGTATGATTGTGCTGACAATAGATAAGGTGTATTCTTTGAATTCAGTAAAAACCTTCATCTAGTGTTAGATCGTGTTTTCCAAGCCCATCTTTGAATTGCTAAAAGCTGTTGTTTTCCACCATTATCTTGTCAACCATGGCATGGGCTAGTTAGACAGAGATACCAAGGCGTCGTCATCGAAAAAGTCTACATTTTTAGCTTCATGCTCTGATCAATCATGGTATAGCAACTATGGCTTAAACCTGTGTGACCGATCTTGCCTGCTGGGTGGCCCCCAAATGCTTTTACTCGGCAAATATGTCATTGATTCAGATCACCTTGGTAGGTGGTTCTCTGCTTGCTTCCACGTCTCGTATAGGCTGCGCTTATTTAGGTATATGTCATACCTGCCTTCTTTCACTAGCTTTTCGAGGTACTCCTTCTGCTTAAAGTAGCTGTCCATCATGTGACCTAGACATCAATGGAATGCAAAGTACTTCGAGTAATCCAGCTTGGAGGTGTCTCTCTTAGAAAGTGGTGGCAGCTTAAACCATGGTTCTTTCTTGAGGTTGCAAAACATCTAATTGATCGAGACTGAGAACTTTGTGTACGTCCTAGTGTCGGGCCCCATTTTATCAAGGAACAATGTCTGCCTTTGGCTTCTAGCTTATTTTTATTATTGAACTGCTTCTCATCCGCCTTCTTCTGAACTGCATTCGAGTCATTTCAAGGTTGTTCAAGTGCTTTTTAGGCTCACCTGGCTCATCCTAGAGTGTGTGCTTCTCTCTCAAAATGAATAAGTTTACCATGGTCATTTCTTTTTTCATGATCAATTCTCCGAACATAGGATGGTCTATTGGGAGTCCCTTCCTGAAGGCTACATTGGTTATCACATCATCGCATCATCACATCCAATAATTTTAGCCTTCTCCACCTTAAACCTCTTTACGTAGTAATGAAGTGTCTCATTCAGGTCATTTTTTATGTTGAATAGATGGTCAGACTTCTTCTTGATCGAGTAGTAGGACGAATCTTTCTTAGTGAAAACCAAGGAAAAATCGTTCAAGCTTCAGATGGGCCACGACAGCAAGGTCTAGAACCAGTATTCTGTCCTACAAATAGGTGGCAAAAATCTTGCACATGAGGACGTCATTATTTCTATATAGGATCATAATGATGTGCTAGTGTTTTAGGCAGCTATCTGAATCTTCGTCTCCCTTGAAAATGGTGAAATGAATCATGTTAAACTTGTGTACTGGGTCCGTTAACTCGATCTCCTCTGTAAAGGGTGACCTGCTCATGTTGACTATATCCCTCCATAATGCATTATCAATGGTCTCTATGAGCTAGAAATCGCGCAATCGTTCAGCTATGAGCTTTTCTACTTCCTCCTAGATTTGTCCTTGTAGGGTAGCGAAACCTCAAACTGCTCCCGTATTTGACCTGCAAGTATACGCTGATCTTCCTTTTGTTCTGCTCATTTATGCGACAGCTACAATGCATGTCGTTCATCTTTTGCTGGTCAGAGGCTACTCATGGTTTCGCTTGTCATAAATCAGAGTGTACTTTCGCTTCTCATCGTCCCATATGCTACCTACTCTGGTATAAGGTAGAAGGAACTCCTTTTGAACCAAGCAACAAGTGGACACTTCCCCTGGAATCAGGTCTGAAATGATCGTCGAAGTGTGGGCCCAACCGTGAATGCAGACTTGCCCGCGACCTTAGTTAAGAAGGAATGCTTCGTTACTCGCTGGAGGTGGGATAAAACGTTATCCATGGGGCTAAGACCAAAGTATACACTACTAGAATGCTTGTGGCTGGTTGAGTGGTTGCTTGTCGGGGTGCTGCTAGAAAGAAACATCGTCATCTGCCCGTGTCCTGCTTCAGGACACCTCGTTGGGAGTGTGCTGCATTTTGATTTGCTCTGAAAATTGGCTCACCAAGGTTGTCTACTTTGCAAGGGTGTTCGTCAAGTGTGCGACTTCTTGGGACAAGTGTTGGTCTTCATTTACAGTGGAAAAGCTTGGTTGGTAGACGCCTACGAGGATACTAGAAGTATAATGGACTCTGACTGCTAAATTTGAGTCTAGATAGGTCAAATCTGCAGAGATACACTTTAAAAATATGCTCAGTTTGATTACCGATTCAATGATATGTCCAACTGATTTGGTATGAGTTTGAGCCTAACTAAAATTTGTTTGGAGTAGGGCTCGAGCCGCTAGAAAAAGTCGAGGCTCGACTAAAGGTGCGGGTCGGAACGCGCTAAGCATTGGCCTTGCTGTGGATTGGGCTCTTCTGGCCTGTAGACTTAGTTGCGCACCCCATAGGCTTACGCTGGAGTTGCTGGAAGCTGAGTTGCAACAATGGCTTCCTGGGCTTCGATTTCCATCTGGGCCCATGCGACAGTAGCCGTTGGGGTCCGTGGTGGTGGCAGGGGTACTCCAGCCGCCGTGTTGAACCGCAAGAAGCAATGGTAGAGGGCCACATCGTGGTCTCCATCCTCCAATCTATATCCTTGAACGTAAGGTGTTTTGTTTGTCGTGGTTCTCGAATTTTTCACCATCTTATCCTTTCTCTAGGACTAATCAAAGAACTTTAAAAAAAATCAATAGCTAGGAACGTGTGAGAAATTTTACGTAACAGAAAATCTGAAAGTAATTATGATAGCCTTCTTTGAGAATTAAATTGGGCTTTCAATCAAAGCACCAATTTTTGGTAGCAAATTTTCGCCTTCTTCAATCTTGAATAAATTGTACCTACAAAACAAATAAACACAATTGATCAACGGCAAAAGCCACACACGCCCATAAAGTCAGGGGTTGGTGTAGCCAATAAATCTATGATGCTTAAGTCAGTTTCTCTAAGAAGAGAGAGTTTAGGTCTTACTTGCGGAGCAAAAGCTCACCATAATTTGGTGGAGAATTGGGTATTTATAGGAGTTAGGGCAGCCACATGTGTAGGGTTTTCCTTGACATGTGTTGGCTTTTGATTGGCCAAGGTGTGTCATCTATAAGATGAACGAGGAAAGAATTATCTCGAAGATATTATTTAATGAACTAGGATTATTTTGTCATATCCTTAATTTGATATGATTGTGATTCCTTGCTTGATAGAGTTGACATTCAGTAGAAAGTATAAAGATAAGATTTAGTAATTAATCATATATTTAATATCTTTGACTTTTCTCCTTGCCATGGGCAGGAGAGCTTGATGAGGTTGTAGTCAGCTGCTCAAACCTTCAAAGATGTTGAACTACACATAGATTAGTGTGTTTATGGATTTTTCAAATTATTTTTAGCTCCATAATTAGCACTTTAAAATCTACACTCCTCCGATTTCTTCTTGTTTTTTTTTTTTTTTTTTTTTTTAATCTTCAATGTATACTATTATTTGTATAATGGAGCTCCCAAAATATATATTCTTTACGACAATATAGAGAGAGAAATAGAATATTACGCGAGTAGAACTACACGCTAACCAATTCACTCGATTACCAAAACATCATATCATTGTTTTACTGAAAACGATGTGGGGAACGTAGTCCTCAGCATAAACTAGCATGTCCCTCAGTACCACCCCACGAAAATTTTATCAATCTTGGTGGCGTTCATTTTTGGTGGTCCGTGGAGGATGTTGCGGCCTATTTCATCCTCAATTTTGGGATTTTAGATGGTGTGATGACAGGCGCAAGTGGTGGGCGACGGCTTGTGAACTTCGATATGGGGAGTCTCGGCAGCGGGCTACAATTGTCATAGATGCTTAGGTTTTTTTTTCCTATTTTGTAGTTTATGTTGGATAAATGTCAACAATCGGTGATAAAATTATATATGCTAATAAATAATAAATACGAATAGAAAAATTAACAGGGTATGAACAAAGCAAAAATATAAAAACAAACAACTTGAAGATCGAGGCTTGCGTACCGCAATGTCCTTGAAACAAAAATTTCATCCCTACTCAGTGCTTGTAGTTCTACAGACATCTGCTTCACCAGGATTCAACGATCAAGTTAGAATTCCAACACCGGAAAACTTAACTTATGTGGAATTTTGTGTGGTTCTCTCAGTGAGAAGGTTTATGAGTGTAGGAGAAGAAGTTGATATTTTCTATATTCTAAATCCTATGCAGATGGGTGTATATATAGTGAGATTATGCCTGTTCGCAACAGGTATGAGAGTAGGATGTGATTGTTGGGAAACATCTTTTCAAAGAGGTGCTGTGATGTCTGCGTTTTTTCATAGACTTCAGATTTCATCTGAAAAGATGACTATGTTTATAAAAAAATCATTTAATTAAATTCGAATTTAAGTCAAGAATTTAACTTTCAGAGCTCAAGAGTCTGTTCTTCTTTTTTATAATTAATTATATATTAATTATTAATTAATTAGTACATCCCAAAGCTCAACCCAAATGTGAGCCCAATTTTATTCTCCAAAACCTATTACTCCAATCACTTTCTATAAGGAACAAAGTCTTATAAAGTGAGGAAACCTTTTAGGAATGACCAATATAGACAATGAAATTTCTACTCAAAATTTCCAACTGTCTGTGTGTGCCAAGGCCCAAAGTTGTTTTTGTGTGTTTTTGGGGTCTATGCCGTTCTTTGCAATTAGTGACTTTGTGTGCTTCTGAGCCTCTTTATTTGTACTATTCTTTTGTTGATAATAAACTTTACCCTTTCACCCAAAAGAAAAGTAGGATGAAAGAGCCATGAAGCCGAACCTCATGAAAAGAGTTTCTTGGAACTACAAATAGTTGTATTTTGGATTAAAATAGCTAAGCAACAGTCTCTTAGAGATGCACTTAATAATTGGGCTTCACTCAAGTTCTGTATGGGCTGGCTCTATTAGTCTTGCTAGAGGGCCTTTTATTCCATAAATTTTTCAATTAAATGTTGCTCAAAGTTTGAATCTGTCGTCCATTAGATTTGAAAACAAGTTGTGTTCGTTTGGTTTCTCTGTCATAATCGTTATCTTAATAGGTCAAACTTGTTTTCTTAACGGATTCTAAATAGGTGAGCCGATAACGATCTGATTCGTTAACAGTCGTGTTGTTCCTGTCAAGTTAACTAGCTATGCAAGAAATTGTCATAGCTAATGTCTTATCTAGCAAACGATATCTTATCGGGTTATTACAATAATCCGACTTGTTAACAAATTGACTTGAAACTTAGTATTTTCGTATCGTTTCGTGTCAGATTAACAGATCATGCAAAAGATTGACAAACCTATCCTCTATTAGTGATTCAAAAAAACTAACTATCGTCCGTCTTATCCAAAGAAGCAACTAAATATTGTAGGCTTAGTGCATAGTCTTGCAATGCTTTCGGAGCAAAACATTCTTTCACTTTCTGCTCAAGTCATTAATTTCGAGGCAAGTGGGGCATGGCCTGTGGAGCAAGGCACAAGAAATAAATAACATAATGGTGAACATTAATCTTTTTTATGACAGATATGCTTCCCAGGATACTAATTAATCTTATTGATACGAAGACAAGAAAGAATGAATCATGTGAGCATTAATTATAATGCCATATAAATTAAGAGATGAATGATTGAGTGAAATGTATTATCATATTGTTAGATTAGGTAAACGAGATTAAAATAATTGAGGAATAATTGATTAAGAGTAAGAGATCAAAAGTGTAGATGCCCGAGCCCACTCGGAGTACGGGACTAGGGTGGTCTCCACTGTTGGTGTTTTTTCTAAGAAATTAGCCACCATTTCAAAGGAAAAAGACATTTAAAATTCCCCTTATTATATTTTTTGGTCAGTCTAGTTGGCAAGTTTACCTAATTTTGACCTCTTAAATTCAAATTTGATGTTATTATGTTAGTCAACGTGAATGACTGTCAGTTGTTGATGAATGTAAATCTATTTCAATCAACGAGTGACATTCAATCATGCAAATGAGTTCCTATTCAATCCTAACAAAACCCATAAACTTTTAGAATGGCCAAAGCCCAGGAAACTAAAATTCTTCATACCAAGTTGCAATATTGCATTACACGTATGAATCAAATTTACAAACTAAATGATATAATCGTTGATGATTGGATTATTACTTAAGCGTTGATTAAAGTACTTATTTTCTATTGGTGACACATCATTTAGTTTGCAAATTTAATTTAAAATTTTGGTCTCCCTAACATTACCCAATAAATAAAAATCTATTGGTAATGAATGATTTGAGTTGGAGATACTGAAGAATATATCAACAGCCATAAAATGTGGTGTGGGTCCAAATCTGATGAGCAAACTAGTAGATATGTATTGTGGCCATTCATGCAATGCACCAGATCCGATTTCCGTATCATAATTACCTTCTTGTATCCAGCAAAGAGTCACTGAAATAATGTCTGTCTGGCTCTGATTCTGATGATATTTTCTTAGGAAAGGGATCCTTACCGGATTCCTTCCTCCTAATTTATTAAGTTTGGGGATCTGGACTGTTGAAATTTAATCCAATGGCTACAAATAGGGGCCCAATTTAAAAGTTATAATAACCGTTGGTGTGGATGCAAATTTCTTCCTCTTTGATCTTGGACAAAATTGCACCTACAAAACAAGTCAAGTGCCTCACACGCCCACGATGAATGGAGGGGGGCTTTGGCAGAAGAACCTCTGATGCCAAAGTTAGAATTTTGAGGGAAAAGTGTTTGGAGAATTTAGAGAATTTAGTAAGAGAATTGGAATTGAGTTTTGGAGAGAATGAGGGGATTTATAGAAGGAAGTGGGCGGCCCCCTTGGGAGAGGAAGAACCGGCCACATGGATGAATTTGTGGGTTAGGTTCATGATTTATATTTAATTAGCTAATTAATTGAATAATTAATCAATTAATTTGCTAATTAATATAATAAAAAAGGAATGATTTAGAGTTTATCTTGTGGAGAAGATATGATGAGGGATGGATCAAATAGGTTATAAATAAATACCTATTTGGGCATTTTTGACTTGATTAAGGGATGATTGTCCACTGCTCGCGCATAGGAATTTTAGTGTGCCTCGAGGGTAATTTTGTCTTTTTCACCCTAAATTCCATGTGTCGCCTCTTGATTATTTTTGGCTCCACAAA
>JAOTRO020171375.1:0-12300 GCA_028566515.2 Pyracantha coccinea | reverse complement strand
ATGACTCATCACAAATGGACAAGTCATCAATGACATGTGGCACAAATCAAGCAAAGGAAGTGTAAAACATTCCCAAATTCGGTAACAGGGAGAAAATCCCCCTTAAAATCAGTAACGGGCCCCAAAATCTCTCAAACCCGGAAAGAAAGCCAAAGCATCTTCACAAAACAAGCAAGAATTAAAGATTGCTCACAAACTAGGCACCAAGGCTTATAAATTTCGGCCAATACGAAGAAGGTGGCTGAAAATAAGACACAAAACATGCCTAAATTCTCCCACGGACGAATCAAGACACAAATCAAAGCCAAATCCATCCAAGGGCAAGTTTTGAGAAGTCTAAAAATACAAGGGCCCAAGATATACAAAGGGGCCGAAAATCCTACATTCAGAAGAACCTCTGCACAAACCTTTGAAGACTAATACACTGCCAAAGTTCTCTTTGAAGAACTCACAACCAAAGTCGAGGCTTTCTTTCGACGAAAAGCCAAATCACTCCCTTGAAAAATTAACAAGAACTTGTGCTGATTCTTTCAAGACTTTGTTGCAAGCTCAAAACTTGTAATGATGTTCGATTCAAGATCAAATCATCAAGGCCCTTGAATCAACGAAATCTCACATCTACACCATCTTTGCCGCAACTTTGAGGTGAAGACCATCCACGCGTTGTTTTCAAGATCAAAACTTGAAGCAATCGCTCAATCGTTCGTCAGAGATCAAGTCATCGCAACCCTTGGATCAACAACCTACGCATCTACATTAAATTTGAAGACTGAATCAGAGGAAAATTTAAACAGAGATTGTAACCCTACAAATTCAAATCAATACAAATCTACTTTGTACACGTGTTCTCGTTTCATTCGTTACAAAATTTTCGTGTTTACAATGATCAAAAGTAAAACATGCGTATAATGCTATGAGTATGTTTATACCTCAATATTTTGAACATTCCCTATTTGGTTGAACTTGGTGTGCAGCTCTTGAAGGCTCCATTTTGTCATTATTGGTGTGGAGTTCTCCTTCCCAATCCTTGGTTGTATGAGAGTAGTTCTATCACACAACAAAACTACATGAAAAATAATGAAATACATGTTAAGTTAGAAGCTAATTTTTATACTATTAAAACATCAATCCAAAAAAATTAAAAAACAAAAATTGTTGGACTCACTAGAAGTATAATGATGCAACCACCAATTGATCCCATTAGTTTATTTTCAGTTTCTTTCGCCTTGGCGTGTTCAACGAATGAATTGTTGATGTAGCTACAAACAAATTGAGCCCATGAATATTTAGATAACTTCTTGCAATACTCCTCAATTTTTGAGTTTAGTGTGTTGGCAAAGTTGCTGAAAAGCATTGTGAGGCATAACTCAAGAAGGATTAACACTACCACATCCTTGTCGTAGTCAACAACTTCAGACTCTTCTTCACTCATTTCTTTCGCCCATGCAATTGCTTTTCGAAGTGCATTATCAAGTCTCACTTTCGATATTTTCCATTTACCAAAACACTTTAGTCGGAAAGTTGAGTTGTACCTTGGCCCCATCATTTTAGGCATCTTCCTTCATTTGGTAGCCCCAAAACCTTCGTCACTGATTTGGAGGTTATTTTGATACTTTGCTTCCCAAAGTTGAATGACTTGGTTTGATGGTTACTATTGAGGATGCCCTTCACCTCTTGAACAATCGTGTTGAAGGCAATCGTGTGACGCCTAAATTGCGCATGGTCCGGGTGCTTAGCTTTTCGATCATATGCCTTTCTATTTTCTTGTCGTTTTGGTTTCGTTTTTGAAGTACTGCATTTCGCTTGTTTATGTATCCCTTTAACTTTTGTTTTGGGGACATGTTTCAACTGTAAAAAAAAAAATTATATATATATATAAAGTTTGTGTAAGCGATATTAATATTGTATGTATGAATCCATTAACGTAAAAGCACATAACATGAATTAGAAATTGCAACGAAGTGTTTGAATTCACGAACAAGAAACAAACACTATGTTGCAGTGTCTGAATCCAAAAACCTATCTGAATCTCAATGCACAATCACAGAACATGAAACTAGCGTTGCAACGAATGTCTGAATCCACAACCTATTTGAATCTCAATGCACAATCACAGAACAGGAATCCACAAAATTTAGAATTTGAAATGGAGCACATAACCTAAGAAAAAGAGCACGGGAAACGGCGATTAAACTACACAACATAACAACCATGAATAAACATACACAGAGCTAACAAATATGCAAATACAAACTAAATTTGTTATATGCCCAAACAAATTTTAATATCCAAACAAGCTCAAATTCAAAACCAAAAGGTATAGTGTGCAAAATGACATCAAATCTCTCAAAAACACAACTCAAATAACTTAAAACGTAAAAATTGAAGAAGAAGAAGAAAATAGGAAGAAACAAATTACCTTAAACGTGATTTCTTAGTCGCAAGTGCGAATTGTTCATTGGAATTAGTGCAAATGCGAATTGTTCGTCGGAATCATTCGTTGGATGATGAAGGTGGTGGGAGGCGATCGAGGTTGAAGGTGTGGTGAGGCCAAAAAATGGAGGTTGAAGGTGGTGGGAGGTGCGGGAGGCTGAAGTAATGGAGGTTGAAGATGGTGGGAGGCGGGGAGGTTAAAGTCTAAGAGTATTTTATGGCTACTGTGCGATTTACAATGAGGGAGATGGAAATGTTTGGTGTTTTAAATGATAATGTCATCATTTGTAATTTTAATTTGACTGAGGTGTTTTAATGTATCTTAAAGTTTCATTGACCTAATTATAATTTCAATAAATTTGATTGACCTATTGTTAATATCATAACTTTTAATTGATTTTATACAAAATCACCCATTATTTTTTAATACACATATCTCACTATTTGTATAGTGACACGTGGTGTACCACCCCATGTTCCGATCACATTGAAAAATCTCTCGATGAAGAACATATCTCATTATACTTAATATTAAAATATGAATTGGGGTGAGGGTGGGCCAGTAAATGAGTGATTATGTTAAGTTAATAGTTTTGACGAGTGAAGTGAAATTGTGATTTGCTGCTTAATTGCTCTAATTATGCGCTTAGTTACAACTGGAGTTACATAATTTTTACAACTGGAGTTACATAATTTTCTCTTCAAAAAGGGAACCTGGTGGTGGTTTGTAACATCAGTCCACTCTTTTGGGGGTTAAGAAGGCTAAGAAAGGCATTTCAGCCTCTTTCTAGCCACCATCTTCTGATTCACTAGCACCACGATGAATTTTCATCTATTGTTACTCATTTGGAAATTACTTTTAAATGACTGAAAATGCTTTTACATAAAAAATAATTTTGCATGATTAACTTGCATTTTTATTATGGATTTGTTTCTAAATCATTTTTTTTTTCTAAAAACGATTTCAGTCATTTAAAAGCGCTTTTAGAGAAAATGTTTTTGGATTTTAAAAGTACTGTGTTTTTACAGGACTAACTTGCATTTTTACTAAAGATTGGTTCTAAAACATTTTTTTTATAAAAACGTTTTCAATCACTTAAGATTGCAATTAGAGAAAATGTCTTTGAAGTGCTTTCTCCGAGATTAATATATTTTTACTAAGAATTGATCTAAAACACTTTTTCTAAAAGAGCTTTCGCTCATTTAAAAGCAATTTCGGGGAGAATATTTTTGGATTTTAAAAGCACTTTAAGTGTTTAAGCACCAGCTTGCACATAATTGAGGCTTCTTGTAGAAAGCAGTTCAAGTGTTTCTCCCAAGATTAACTTGCATTTTTATTAAGAATTATTTTCTAAAAATGATTTCAGTCATTTAAAAGAATTTTGCAAACGAGTGTAACCCCCAATACATCCACATACAAACAATGGGACTTAACTGAAACAAACAGAAAACCACGAGGACTTGATGGTAACAATGAAAAGCCCCAAATCCCAATTTGTCTGTATATTACAATGGGGGTTTGAGTCTTCACCAAAACCCTCCCTGCGTGTATCCTCTAGCTCCAGCTCTCATGGCGTTTGGCAATCTGCCTGTTATGAAATGAGCTTCCGGATTCCGCTTTTAGCTTCCCACTTGATTTACAGTTATCTCTTTAAATGACTTTTACCGTAGGCCAATATTTTTACCAAATTGAAGAGAGAAGAAAAGCAAACCTAAATTTTCAGCGGCTGACCAGTTAAAGGTAAATTCCATTTTTCTTCGCTGCTTGTTCTTAATTTCTGTTCATTTAATTTTTTTAATTATTAGTTATTTTTCTTTTGAGATTTTAATTTTTTAGGAATTACTATCGTGGATAAAATTGAGTGAACAGAGATCAATTGGATTTTGGAACATCAATTTGGAAAAGTAGAAAGTTAGAGAGAAGAGGATTATGATAAACACTTACTCATAAAAGGATCGATACATAATACAAAGAAAGAAAAACTCGAAAAATGTCGTGGTTAAGGTGTAATGAGGAGAATTGTAGGAAACTAGAGGGGTACGGATGCCGATTTCTGTGTCGTAAAAATCTTTCCAAATGTGCATCTTGTATTGCTACTGAGTTTAGTCCAACACCCTTTTGAGTCTTAAGGTCAGCATCATCATCTGTTACATTATGTATATGTCGCAAAATCCAAATGGAGGGGAGCTTTCAGTTGGATTCTATTGTATGTATGCTGTTTACATATGCATGAGTTTGGGCTCAGGTCAGTTAAATCCTTCAATGAAATCACTATTTATTAAAATCTCATACTAATTATTTACCATTAAACTTGTTTTCTCGCTAGTTTATTTTCTTTTATTGAAGAGTCTGATAGAAATTCCAAATTGTAAATTTTAGTCACTCAAGGTCTCTAGCTTGATACAGAATCTCTATGTTTATGTTTTTTTTTTTTTAAATAGTTGGAGGATATTAATTTTTTCAGGGACAACAATGGGTTACCAATTTATCGAATGGGAGCAAGGTTGGGACCATATACAGCAGGGGATCGCAAAGATGAGCAGGATTGTACAAGGATCATCAGAACCTCAGTTCACCTCAGAAGAATATATGAAGCTTTACACAACTATCTATAACATGTCTATTCAACAACCTCCTCATAATTATTCTCGGCAGCTTTATGAAAAGTATCGGGAGACAATTGAGGAATACATTTCTTCAACAGTGCTTCCCTCTTTACAGGAGAAGCATCATGAGTTTATGTTGAAGGAGTTTGTCAGAAGTTGGGGAAATTATAAAGTTATGTTTAGGTGGCTGTCACACTTCTTTCGTTTTTCTGATGACCACTGCATCACTCGGAATCAGACATCCCTTCCTGGACCGAACGAAGTTGCACTTAATTGCTTCCGTAATTTGGTTTATCAGAAGGTAAATGCTGATGTGAGATATTATGTACTTGGCCTTATTGATAAAGAACGCGAAGGAGAGAAAATTGACAGAGCACTACTGAAGAATGTGATAAATATATATGTTGAAATTGGAATGGGAGAATTGGATGTGTATGAAAAGGACTTCGAAGAATACATGCTCATTCAGACTCGCGAGTACTATTGCCACAAAACATCAAGTTGGATTTTGGAGTACTCTTATACGGATTACATGTTGAAGGCAGAAGAATGCTTGAGAAGGGAGAGGGATAGAGTTTCTTATTACCTGCTTCCAAGCAGTGAGAAGAAGCTAATGGAGACAGTGAAACATTGGTTGGTAGTGATTCATGCAAATCAACTGATTGAGAAGAAGCATTCTGAATGTGGATGTGCTTTGCTTACAATTGAAAATTTGGAGGAGCTTTCTAGGAGATTTATTGCTAGTGTGGCACTGGAACAGCAAGTTCCTGCTGAAGGTTCGACTGTTGTTCAACAGGCTGAAGATGCCGCAATGATTGAGGAGTGAGATGAGTCGCACTACAACAATTGAACGATAAAAAATGGTAACAATGTGTAGTTATCATGTTTTACTTTAGGATATGCTGCGAATTATGTGCAGCTATTTTGAAATCCTTGAGATCCTTTGACCCACATTCTGATATGTCATATAATTAACTACCTTGGTGCCAATTGTGTCTTAGAAATGTTGCCCTTGTGGCATTTTAAAATGGATATATTTATTACAATAGAACACATGGTGGATAAATTCGATGCCGTTAACTTATGTCTTAGCTTTGCAAACCTGTGTTCAAGCATCAAGTTGTAGTTAAAACTAATTAAATCTCATCCAAGCGTCAACGTTTAGGTTAAACTTATGCTTAGTTTGTGTACTTGTTCAAGAATTTTGTATTTTACAGAGAACTGATTTATAATTATTTGGTTTGATGTGTACAATATAGGTAGCCTGCTGAATCTGCAGGGTTCCTTTTAAGCATTGGGTTGAAATGTAGGTCCCCTGCTGAATCTGGCTATCAGAATTTATGTTGCCAAGGCCTCGGTTGGTCTCTAGGATTGGGTTGAAATGTATAACCCCACTGGACTGAAGGTATGTTGAAAGACGAAATGAAAAACTTGTATTCAACTTGAAGGCAGAAGGTGGATTACTCATTGCCTCTAGCTTGGTTGTATCTTGAATTTTGCGAGTTATTCAATCCATTCCATTTCTAGGCACCAAACGAGCCCTTTCTTTCTGACCACTGCTTGGACAACTCCAAACCCTAATTTGTGAAATATTACAAATTCTGCGATAATATCTAGGATATGCCTCCACAAGTCGCAATCATTCTTCCCATAAAATTAATTTATTGACTACAAATTATACTTGATAATTATAACTTCGAAGGATGAAAGTCAACATGGTTTACAAGAGGTAGATAATGACTTGCGAGAATGACAATCAAGTGGTATTTTAAACTAATTTAATTAACGTGAAGGTAGGTTCAAATTTGCGTGCAAGATGCCGGCCACACACTAACCAACGTCCGCACGACGGATGCCGGTTTGAAAAACCAAAGGAAATGTCAAAATCATAGGAAGTGTGCCTGCATTTTAGACACCAGCGTCATTTTTATATGACTTCTGATTGCTTAAACTTACACGGCATCCAATTCTTTATATCTAATTCACATATATTTCAAAGAATTCCCCAGATTAAGTGGATTTAGCTTCCTCTGCGTCCGAGTTCTATCGCGACTTCTTTGATAGTATAGTTAAAGGTAAAGTTCCATGTTGATACATTTACGTTGCATTCATTGGTTATTCTTTTCGTTTCAATCCCCGTTTATATGTGTTTTCTGCACTTGTTCGTATCTAGAAATTGAAATTAGGATTATAATGCCTAACAATGTTTCCGTTACAGTTGGATGTTATATATTGAATATTTCCATTTCTTAACAACGCCAACCAAAATAATGGGGTGGGCTGAAGGATGGATCTACATGCAGCAGGGAGTTACAAAGCTAAAGAGGATTTTGGAAGGATTACCGGAGACTCAGTTCACACCAAGTATCCATACATTGTGCATTCAACAGAGAACTATTGAAGAATGTGATAAATGTGTGGGTAGAAATTGGAATGGGAAAAATGGATCCTTATAGAGAGGACTTTGAAGAACACATGCTACCAGAAACTGGTGAATACTATTCTCGTAAAGCATCAAGTTGGATCACGGAGGACAGTTACCCGGATTACATGTCGAAAGTAGAGGAAAGCGTGAAAAGGGAGAAGGATCGAGTTTCTCATCACCTGCAATCGAGCAGTGAGAAGAAGCTGGTGGAAAAAGTGCAACATGAGTTGGTGGTGGTTTATGCAACTCAACTGATTGAAAAGGAGCATTCTGCAGGTTCTTGATCTAGTTCTTCGCCTCATGATGATGTGGAGGATTTATTCTTGTGCTTTTGTGGCTTACTATGTGCAGTGATATGCATTGTCATTTTACTCGTTTGATCATGGTAAAGATTTGTGCTAATTACCAGTTTAACTCTTGGATTGCTGTAAATTATGTGAAACTCTTTCAATCAAGGACATGAAAGCGAATAAAATGGAAGATATTATGAAATTACACTTTGCACCCATCTTTCATCCGTTAACATCAAGTCAATGCTATTTCTTACACGGCACTTGATGAGTCTACGTCTTGCTTACGTGAACGTCAGAATCATACCACATCAGTCATTATTTATTTTTATCTATATCTCCAAACTTGAGGTTTTCATCTAGCAAAAAAAAAAAAAGGTTCTTATTTGTTTTCCATGAGGCATTTGTTAATCAATTTGTCATCGACGTGACTCCATACAAGCAAAATATTGGCCAACTGGATGCCACGTCGGAAATACAAAGTTAACTTGATGGTTACTAAGGTCATCTCCAACCAAAAGAGCTAAACAAAGCCCTGTCCAGCATTATAGTCCTACAAAAAAATATTTTTAAATAAACAGTGTTAAGCCATGTTTATATATCGTCTCTAACCGAAGGGGCTAAACATAGCCCCCTCGATAATTTATTAGTTTAAACTTTATATTTTAAATTTATTGGTTAATTTAATTAAACTATCATTGGATGCTTTCAAATCTAGCTGTTAAGTTTGAATCAATTATTGCAACTGAAGAGCTGAGTTACAGAAAAGTTGGTAAGAGAAGGGCTACATTTGGCTAGCTTAATGCTCATTTGGCCTAATAATAGTCTGGTGGACTCCATAGAATTATAGTCCAGTCATTGGTTGGAGATGAGTTTTTTTGACAAATCAAACTACTTTTTTTGCTTTAAACCTTTAACCTTGTTCATTGGAGATGACCTAAACTAATAGATGACAATCAATCAGAAATGAGAAGGAAAGTGGTGGTAGGAAAACTGCAAAATCAACCCCAACAAACACTCATTGACTTTGTTTAAACTTACAAGTCACCCAATTGGGCAATTAATCTAAGTTCTATAAGAAGCCCCATTGTCTGTGGGTCTTTCTAACTTGGCCTAGTCTTCACGGTATCTTTTTATTTATTTATAATTATTATTTTTTTGGGTCAAGGTCTTCCAGGGCGTCCACCTTAGCAGCTTGACTTTTTCATGGGCTTGGTCTTCCCAGTTTTTATGTTACCTTTGTTTCTATATATACATAGTGCTCTGAGTGCAGCATTTCTCATTGCCAAGCTATGAATGCCTTCATCTTCTTCATCCTTTTCTCCACTGCCATCTTTCTTGACACACAAGCATCCACTGAAAACTGCACAACTACTAAGTGCTCTCATGGCGAACCCGATATTCGGTTTCCTTTCCAAGTAAGAGGCCGGCATCCCCATCACTGTGGTCTCCCCGGTTTTGAAATCGACTGCAGCAACAACGCTTCCACAATTCACTTCCCATCTTATGGTGAACTGGGCATCAAATCCATCTCGTACGATGCCAGAAGACTCGATCTTCTCGACCCCAAGGGTTGCGTCCATGAAGTCTTTCTTAATCTCAATCTTTCCCTTACCCCTTTTCGATATTACTATGTTCTGAAAGAGTACTCGTATCTCAACTGTTCGGTTACGCTTTCGCCTTCTTTCTCTCAAGTTCCCTGCCTAAGTGGCTCCGGCTATCATGTTTACACTGTGGAGGCTTCCATGGCTGTGCCAAACTTTTGCAGGGTTGTGAAAACTGTTTCCATTCCTTTCGAGTACAGTCCTTATCTTTCTGACAATACCTTCGGTCTTGGGTTAACTTGGGGCTCAGTTGGGAATCGAGAAACAGGATGTTTCACCATGGCACATGTTAAAGGTAAATTCCATTTTCCTTTCTTTTCTTTTTCTTCTTACTTTTTTTTTTCAGTCATTTTCTTTTCCTTTAAAATGCTTTATTTATATTATGGACAAAATTTAAAGTGCAAATTAGAAGAATATTGTTTAACTTGTAAAACCAGATATACCAACCATAAGGTACTTTTGTCATAGGGACTATGTAACTATTTGTAGAGAAAAAGGTTATTAAATCTAGCTAGGTTGATGCTACATAATATTACGGTCTAGTAATATTCTTCTCGATAATAAATAAGAGGTCTTAAGTTTGAATTTCGAGAATGATAAGTTCGCAACCAATTTAGAGTGATATATCAACTAAAGTGACCCTTAATAGATAAAGTAGCTTATAACTTGTGTGGATTATGTGTATACAAACTCTACAGTGAATAACAGTAGGGGTGTACTATTCACACATCCTTATTTACTTCTCACACACCTCTTATTAATTTATATTCTTTTATCGTCATCAATTGATTCAATTCGACCGAAAATTAAAATAATGTGTGAGAAGTAAAAAACGGTGAGTGTATATCACACCCCTAATAGTAAATGGAATTATCTGAACAACATATGACTTAAGACTTAAGTTTTAGGAAAGCAAAATTCGAATTGAGATGTTTAAAGGGCAAAACATAGAAAGAAAAGTGTGTTGGCAGTAGGGACTAGGAAGAATAATCTAGTAGAAGATTCCAAACCGTGGAGCCTTGTCCCTCACTTGGAAAGTTATTTAATATATTGTCAAGAAAATGCTCATCTCCAACTTGTTACGTGTTCCTTGGCTTTCCGTGTTCAAATATTATTTTTATATTTTCGTCATTTTAAGAATGTTTTTTTAATAATTAATTCTTTTTGTTTAGTTTTTTTTTAATTAGTATCTTACAATAGACTAGAAATGATGTGATTCAACTAGTTGTAAGATACTAATTAAGCTAATTCTAATTTAATAAATAAACTAGGACTTAGCGCCGGCTAGTCAAACAAAAAGAATTTTTCCATCCAATTGTTTAGCCCCCTCAAACTACCTCATCACGATATGTGTGGTGTTTGAAGAAATTGAGCTCCTTTCTATAAAATCAATTAACAATATGGAGAGTAACTTAATTATTCATAAATACATACGAGATCTCTCTTTTTTTCGATGTGAGATTAATATTGTCAACAATATTACTCTTTATTCCAATCTAAATTGCATGTGTAGGCCTGACTTCAACTTAGCCCTGTAGTTTAGGACTTCCAAGTATTAAACTTTTTAATGCACTATATTGCATTTTTTTTTTTTGGGGTCATAAAAGCACTCCTTAGTGCTTTCTGGAGAAGCACCTAACATGTCTAGTATTTTTAGGAAAAGCACCAAACAGGATGTGCTTTTTCATGAAGCATTTGTATTCTTAGTATTTCAACATGTTTATAATATAAACGTTTATGAGTAGAAGTACCTCCTATAAAAGTCATTCTAGTCGGAGATATAACCTCTAGCACTTGTGGTTTTTTGTGTGTGCAGTGGCGTGTATTGCCATTTTAATTTTGGTGCTGGCAGTGCTGGCAAGAATAAGCATGCATCGGTCCTACAAAACACAAAGTCGGAGAGAAGGGGACGATCGAATTCAGGTTGAGAAACTACTCGGAGATTACAAAAGCCTTAAGCTTGAAAGGTGTGAAATGAGGCAACTCTACTCAGTCTGAAACAGTTTTGGTCGACATTAATCATGATGAAGCACCGTAAAATGCAAGTTATGAAATGAAAAATTGTAACTTTTCAGATTTTGATGCATCTTTTTTCACCTGTTTTAGTAGCAATTTTTAATAATAATCCATGTTTGAAGCAGCGACCACATATTTGTACAATTTGGGTAGTGGTTTTTTTTTTTTTTTTTTTCCTTTTTGTGGTGAAAATGATGATTTATATTTGATAAAATAAAGGATTACAACCGAGACAGAAAAAACTTAGCTCTTGAAAATTGGGCGAGCTAGACTACACACCATGACTTAGAGCAAACGAAAGCAGCCAAGCCCCCTATTCCCCTTAAAAACGCGAACCAAAAAACCCAAATTTTTTCTTCAAACAACAAGAAAAAGAAGACCCAATTTGTAGTGTATAAATACGATTCATCTAATAATTAATTAGCGACCAATACAAGGAAAACAGGCTGTATATTTTCTATTAATGAACTTTTCCTTCATCGATTCAAAGCCAAAAACAAAAGGTTTGGCCATCCTTAAGTCGACCAGTTTCTCCATATACTATGAAGGAATTTAGGATTGCAGGAAATTGTCTTTTCATGTCAAGATCAACACTTAAGCAATAATCCAATTATCAATATTCATATTATTTGATTAATAAAATTTGGTTTAGAAATTTGATTTCCAAAACATTACCCATACTGAAAACATAAGCATTTAATCGCTATCCCGTTAATACTTACGGCACGTCGGCACCAAATTAACCACTAATTTGAGTACTCAAGGTTCCAATGTATTAAGCAAGAAACCAAGGACAATTATGATTCTACCTTAAAAATAAAAAAACACTAGTGAAATTCCTAAATATGTGTTTGGGCCCAAATTACTGGTTTGGGCTGAGAGTAAGATTGCTCTCGGCCCAAGAACTTGATTTGAAGATTTTGAG
>JAOTRO020171366.1:0-12301 GCA_028566515.2 Pyracantha coccinea | reverse complement strand
ACAGGAGAAGTGGGTGGCGAACGGGTGAAGGATTTGATGGACTTGGTGGCAGCGGCGGCCATGGCTGCTCAAATGATAAATTGAAAACCGAAGAGACCAGGGTAATTGAGCGGGTGGGCCATGTTTTCCAATTTTCGTTTAATTTTTAATTTTAAATTAAGGTACATGTGGTATGATAATTTGTATTTCTAGAGGATCAACTATTGAGTTTGATGTGTTAGAGCATCTTTAGTGGAGTTCTTAAATAGGGATAATCATTGTATAAAATGCGTATAAAACAAATTTAGTGTTGTAAACTTCTAGTTTAAGTGTGATTGTGTAAATCCTAAATTAGATTTGATTATTGTTATTCTTTCATACATGAACTTGTTTTCCTTCGGGATAAATGATTTCTTCTCTCCCTTATTACTATAAATAAAGGCACTATGTAGGGGGAATAACGCACACATTCCTCTACACAATTCTGCGAACACATCTCTATCTTCTCTCTCTTTGTGCCGCCGGCCCCCTTCGCCTGTCAGTTAAATATAGGCCACAACACGTTATCAGCACGCTCCTACCGCTGCGCTTTGGAATCTGACGAGAAGGTTCTCTGCATCAAACCAGTTCATCCATATCATCACGCAATCAAGTTCTTCCAAACAACGGCTTTTATCTCGATATTTTTGCAATCCTGATAACATGAACATTCACCATAATGCATGACCAAACTTTACATTTTTTTGAATTTTAGATTCTACATAGATTGTGTATGCATTATATCCATAATTGTTAAATTATGTGAATTTGATATTGCCATGAATTGCATCAAATATATGTTCCTTCATTCAAGTTTATATGCTTTAAATTAATTGTAAAAAAAGAAGAAAACAATAAAAAAACTCTTAGGGTTCTTTGAACACATGACATGTGACACAAACCCCAAGCTCACACGAGTTTTCTATGGGCCACGATGCACCGAAGCCGAACCCATGCTCCATATGAGATGACGCCATTTTGGCATTCGAACCCACGACCTAGCGCCGCCCGCACTTAGCTACGACCTCACCACTGTCTCCATGGGACATTAATGACCTGAAGTCGTGCTTTTTAGGACTCTACCATCGTCGGAGACGATTGGTTTCTCAGAAAAACCAATGAATATCGGTGAATCTTTCAACAGATTTTTTTTTAATCCTCAAGGTTTCTCAGACCCCTCCCCCCCAACGTCGAAACTTAGGTTTCCGTCCACAATTTGGGATCCAATTGAACCTTTATGCATTGCCGCACCATGACTATATGAGGGACGTCGCCTGAAGCGATGCCAGAGCCTTTTTGAGGTTCCAATCCAATACCCGGCGCTGTTGGGGTGTTCTGGGTTCCTCGACCCAAGCCCTAATGGGCCTGGACCCTCAGGCCTACATCACACAGCACACTTTGTGTTTGCTGTTTGCTTTGGCCGTCACAACCCATATCCAATAAGCAATTGGGTTTTCTATTGGATTCGGCTCATGTACCATTAGCCCAAAATTGGTTTTTGGTGTTCCCCTGTGTACGTGTCACACCAGATTAGAGCCCTTCTTGGGCCTTTGCTTTGGGCTTGCACCTGTAGCCCAATAATTTTGTGATGCTGGGCCTACCTGCATCCTAGGCCTGAGCCCATTCCAGCTCAATTTTGGGCTTGGGCCGCACGGCTCCAATTCGCTCAGCCCACTCGGGGGCTTTGGCCCATGTTTTTGGGCCCTGAGCTTAATTGTTTATTTTTTAGACAATTTTGATTTTATATTTTTTCACCCACACTTTAAATTTAGCCCGAAGTCCAAATAATTAATTTAATTATAATTATAGACCTGAAGTTCTATTTGTATATTTTCTTGTTGCATATTTATGTATATATATTTGTGCTTGTCTGGAGGAACATATGAACCTAAACTTCATAATTATTTCGAAACCTGAAGTTTCTAAAACCACGCCTTGTTTGAAAATGTGAAGTTTTCCTTAAAAACATCACCCATGAAAATCCGAAGTTTTCATGCAAATTTAAACCAATACACTTGAATGTTCTACTCCTATGTGAATGGATTAATTTTTTTTTCTGCATTACACTAACCACATCTTGTCCATCTATTTTGTGATGGGAACATGCCGAATTTGAACAAACTCGACTTTACCACTTTGGAGGTCTCTGGAATGAACTACCTCAAGTGGGCCCAAGATGTGAAGCTCTATCTCACTGCAAAGAATTTGCATCCAGCCATTGAAGATGAGACAAACAACCCAGTTGGCGAAGCTAAGAAAGCCACTGTCATGATCTTCATCCGAAGACATATTCATGACGCCTTGCAAACCGAGTACCTTGTTGAGGAGGATCCACGAGCACTATGGATCACTTTGGCTGATTGTGTTGATCACCAAAAAGACATCTTCTTGCCTTAAGAAAGACATGACTGGCAACATTTGTGCTTCCAAGACTTTAAGTCTGTGAAGGAATATAATTCTGAAGTTTGTCGAATCTGATCACTTCTCAAGTTTTGTAACGAGACTTTGACCGAAGAGGATCTCCTGAATAAGACCTATTCGACCTTCTCTGCTACTAAGATTGTCTTGCAGCAACAATATAAAGCTCAAAAGTTCACTAAATTCTCGAATTTGATCTTTGTTTTACTTCTCGCGGAAAAACAGAACCAGCTGTTGATGAAAAATCATCAAGCTCGACCTATTGGGGCGACTGATATGCCTGAAGCACATTATAACACAAACCAATGCCCAAAACGACAAAAGAGGCGTGGTAGGGGCGGCCATAAGCCACCCTGCGAAGCTCAACAAAGTCAAGCCCTATCCAAGGGAGGAAACAAAGCCCATAGGCGCTCAAACCTCACTCTCAAGTCCCCGAACTTCACGAATAAGGGGTAAAGCACCTGAAACCATGGATGCAAATATGTGCTATCGCTGTAGTTCAAATGACCATTGGTACCGTGCTTGCCGAGCTCGCTAGAAGCTTGTAGCTGAATATCATTCTCGTCGTAAGAAGTTTGAATCAAACTTCGTGCAAGTGGATGAACTGTTGACTACAAAGATGGAGGTTTTTGACTTTCAAGAGGATACCACCCCTATGGAAGATTAGAATCTTAGACATAAACTATTTTTAGTTAAAATTGCACAATGGGGCCGAATTCGACCTTGTGGCCGAACCCCCCTTGTTTTTTGGTTGATTTTGTGAACAATTTTCCTTCATGTTTGGATTATTTGTTGGTGATTTGTTTTTGGATAATAAGTTTGAATTAATTACCATCCTTGAATAAATGAAATTATTTTGAATTGATATTTGTTTTTAGAAATTTTATGCATGTGACCGATTCAAATTAATTTTTCATTTTAGGTATGACTAGTGGGGAAGTTAGTTGTCTAGCAGATAGTGCAACCACGCACACCGTTTTGTGTGAACGCATCTATTTCACTAACTTCATACTAAGAATGCACCTCTAACAACCTTCTCAGGCCCATCCAACTTGATAGAAGGATACAGTAAGGCACGTATAATGTTGTCCAATGATGCAATCTTGACCATTGCTAAGGTACTATATTCTCCACATTTCGGAAGAACGTTGTTGAGTTTCAAGGACATTAGAGATAACAATTACCACGCTGAAACCCACGTAGAAAACAGAGTTAAGTTTATATGCATAACCTTCTATGACTATGGCCAGAAGCGTATTCTAGAGAAGATGAAGCGTATCCCGAGTGGTCTATATACTACAACCATATGCCCTATAGAATGGCCGGCCCTACTACAACCATATGCCCCATGATCGTTTGGGACATCCTGGACGAATAGCGATGCGCCGTATCCTCAAATCATCACAAGGGCATCCACTAACCTGAAGTTTAGGTTCGACCCAAGGAATCGCATGCCAAACATGTTCTATGGGAAAGCTTATTACTAATCCTTCTTATGAAGAGATTCATTCGAATCCTCCCATTTTTCTACAATGAATTCAAGGGGACATTTGTGAACTGATTCACTCTCCCTGCAGACCATTTAGATACTTTATGGTTTTGATTGACGCTTCCACGTGTTGGTCACACGTATGCTTGTTGTCCAAAAGGAACACTTCATTCTCCAAATTGTTGGCTCAGGTTATCAAGGTCAGGGCTCACCACCCTGATTATCCGATCAAATCTGTTCGATTGGATAATGCTGATGAATCCTTATCTAAAACTTTTGTTGACTATTGCATGTTGATTGGGGTTAAAGTTAAACATCTCGTACCTCATGTTCACACCAAGAATGGCCTGGCAGATGCTTTCATTAAGCCCTTACAAATGATTGCTAGAATGTTGGTCATACATACCGAGTAACCGATCGCTGCTTGGGGCCATTAAATACTGCAAGCAGCAAAGTTGGTCCGCCTGAGGCCTGTTGCAACACAACTATTTAGCGCTCTTCAGTTGTTACCGGATACGAACCCAACATATCGTATCTACGCGTTTTTGTGTCATCTGTGTGCCAATCTCGCCACCCTCATGTACAAAAATAAGGCCTTAACGAAGGATGGGAATTTACGTCAGATATGATTCTCCTTCGATTATTCGTTACTTAGAATCTTTGCAAGCAATATGTTTACTGCTCGTTTCACGGATTGTCACTTCTATGAGACTGTCTTCCCGTTGTTAGGGGGAGATAAGAACATCAACGTTTTTGAAGAATGACGTGAATTATCGTGGACGACCACCACTTTGTCTCATTTAGATCTCCACACCGCTCAGTTTGAAATTGAAGTGCAGTGCATATTAGATCTCCAGAGCATAGCTCAGAGCATGCCAGATGCTTTCACCGATCTAGTGCGAGTGACAAGATCACATATTCTAGCTGCCAATATGCCCGCAAAGATGGATGTACCAACTGTACGACAAACTTCCCTCCTGGAGGCCCGGGACGCCAATCTTGGTGATTCACGTACATTAGCGGCTAGCCAATCATCTTCCCCTACACAAAGGCATGGCAGACCTATTGGTTCAAAGGATTCACATCCCCGGAAGAGGAAATTCATGGCTCAAAGTTCTGAAGAGCCTACCGTGAATCCGACTATCGCTTACTCATTTTATCCAACTTATGACGAAATTCTAGATTATGGAAGAGTCATTGAAAAGACAAATCCTCATCCCAAGAAACGTGAAATTTTGATCTATTATGCTAACTTAGATGACGTGTGGCATAGAAATGAGATGATCGTCGACGATGTATTAGCATTTGCAGTAGCTACTGGGATCATGTTAAGCAATGACATTGAACCGCGTTCTATTGATGAATGTCGATGTAGAACTGATTGGTCAAACTGGAAAAAAGCAATCCAAGTCAAACTAGATTCGCTTGCGAAATGTAAGGTGTTTGGACTTATAGCTCCTACTCCTCCACATGTGAAGCCTGTTGGCTACAAGTGGATTTTCATTCGGAAGCGTAATGAAAAAACGAAATTGTGCATTACAAAGCTCGTCTTGTTGCGCAAGGCTTCTTACAACGCCTCGGGATTGACTATGACGAAACTTATTCACCCGTTATGAATGTGATTACTTTTCGCTACCTTATCGGTTTGGTAGTTTCCGAAAAACTGAGTATGCAGCTGATAGACCTAGTAACTGTGTATCTCTATAGGGATCTTGATACAAAAATTTATATGAAAGTTCCCGAAGGACTTACATTGACTTGTTCAAATATTTCCAGATCTTGGAGCACGCTCTCAATTCGGCCGAGGTGTTCACTTTACGGTTTGAAACAATATGGAACAATGTGGTATAACTTTCTGAGTGAGTATCTGATTAGTCAGGAATATGTGAACAACGAACTATGCCCTCATGTGTTGATTAGGAAGTCACATTTTGGATTTACGATTGTTGCAGCATATGTCGATGATATGAACCTTATCGGAACTCCTAAAAAGCTCACAAGAACTGCCGCTCACCTAAAGTCAGAATTTGAGATGAAAGCGAAGCCTTCGAGTACTCCTATGGTCGTTCAATCACTAGATGCAAAACGAGATCCCTTCTGTTCGAAGGAAGATGATGAAGAGATTTTGGAGCCTGAAGTTCCTTATCTAAGTGTGATAGGCGCTTTATTGTACTTAGCTTAATGCACTAGACCCGATATCTCCTTCGCTGTTAATCTGTTAGCAAGATACAGTAATGCGCATACATGCCGACACTAGACTGGCAAGAAAGATATATTCCGTTACCTTAAGAGTACTAAGGGTTTGGGCTTGTTCTATCCCTATGGATCCTCGAGTGATGCCGCACCTTCTAGTTCTCAAGTCGATTCTCACCTTGTTGGTTATGCCGACGCAAGGTGCTAGTCTTATCCGCACAAGGCGCTTTCTCAAACGGGTTATGTTTTTATCATTGGAGGCACCATAATCTGTTGGAGGTCAACTAAACAGACCTTAGTTGCCACTTCGTCTAACCATGGTAAAATTTTCGCCTTACATAAAGCATATTGGGAATGTTTTTGGTTGAAAGCAGTTGTGAGCCATATTCGAAGCTCCTGCGATCTTTACCCGGTCGTTGATGTCTCGACGACAATCTTTGTAGACAACGCTGCATGCATCGAACAGTTCAAGAAGGGTTATATCAAAGGAGAAAACACTAAACACATTGTGGCGAAGTTCGTCTTTTCACATCAATAACAAAAACATCGGAAGATTGAAGTCACGCAAATTCGTTACAAGAGAATCTGGCCGACCTCTTCACCAAATCACTACCGAAGGCGACGTTCCAGAAGCTTGTTCAAGGAATTGGTATGCGTAAATTTTCTGAGTTGTAACATTGCTATTTCTCTTTGGAACTGTGTTAAACTCAGGGGGAGTATCCTGAAGAATACTTGCTTGATCTTAATGTACTGTTTTTCCCTACGATTAGGAGCATTTTTTGCATTGGGTTTTTGCTACCTAACTAGGTTTTAACGAGACACCCACCTTGGGCTGGTCATATCCCTGATGACGTCTCGTAGACGTTTCTTTTGACTTTGCATTTCTCACGCATTTTTCCTTAGACTATGGATTTTGTCCCTGCTTGGGTTTTTGCCATAGCCTTAGGGTTTTGTTAGTGAGACTTACTACTTATGCAAGTTCCTACTTTATTGAGAATAAGCGTTGTTCGTTAGAATCTGTACCGACAAGTCGACTTCCTCAACTTCTGCATGATGCTAAATCTACCTTGAGTATTTACACACTCAAAGGGGAGTGTTGTAAAGATTCCTAATTTAAGTGTGATTGTGTAAATCCTAGATTAGATTTTATTCTAGTTATTCTTTCCTATTGTATCTTGTATTCCTTGGGGAAGAAGGAATATCTTCTCTCCTTTTACTACTATAAATAAAGGCACAATGTAGGAGGGATAACAACACACACATTCCCCTACAATTCTACAAACACATCTCTCTTTTCTCCTTGCCGCTGGCCCTCTCTCTCCTTGTCAAATAAAATAGACTACAACACATTGCTATTTATTGTGAAATTGAAAATATGTGTGCAATGAAACATGAAGTAAATAAAACAAAATATTTACAAGGTTCGGCAAGTATGCTTACGTTCTTGAGACAACGGTAATATTTTTTCTTATTATAAAATAAAATAAAAGAAAAACTAGGAGAACGCATTTTTGTACCATGTTATATCATATTTTTTTAACATTTTTATGCTAAAGACTCTAAAAATGCTATTTTGTTTGGAATTATAAAATGTTATTGTTTGAAGCATAAGTATACACAATATGATATTGAAAATGAAAAAGAAAAAGAAAAAAATGTACTAAGTCCGTACATAGCTGACCAAGTGTGACATTGGGAAACTAGGCTCTCAGTGTCTTTAAGCTCCTCCCCAAGGGGTGCTCCTCCACACTTAAGAACTTGAATCGACGACAAATCACACTTATCTACATCGAGAAACTTGGCGATCGCCAACACGATTGGCTGCATAATTAGCGCAACATTAAGTTTTTACTTGTCGATCAACCCCAACTGAGAAACAATCTCAAACTTGTTCTTCATTAAAATGGCAGCCCCAACTCTAAGCCCACAAAGCAACTCCGAGTTCAAAGAATAAATATGAAAAAGTGGCAGCACGAACAAAACAATGCTTGTCACAAGCCCCTTGCTCATTAGCATCACCCCTTTCGGCAAACCTGTTGTCCCGGACGAGTAGGGTAAGGCGATGATGTCGTTTGGGCTGATGTCAACATCTGGCATGTCGCTTTCATCAGCTTGAAGAAGCTCGAAGAAATACAAATATCTCGTATTAGGCGGAGAGTCAACGCACATGAGTTTAACATCCTGACCGTCATGACTGGGTGACGATAAGTCATTGACCTTGTTGTAGTAACACGCTAAGGTGATGATGGGTTTAGCTTTCAAGGCATTAGCCTATTTTAAGATCTCGGTGTGTGTCAAATCACGACAATTGTCATGGCGCCGCGAAATGAGGCTCTGAGGAAAGCGAAGATGAACTCCTGAGAGTTGGGGAAAAAGAGCATGATGACGTCAACCTGTTGGATTCCGAGCTTGTTGAGCCCTGATGATGCACATCGGTGTATGTGTAGATGTCTCCATTAGCGTCGTTGATGATGCAGGGCTTGGAGCTCGAGTGGTTTTTTGCTGCGGAGGCAGTGTGAGTGGAGAGGGATGTGTTTTGGGATAGGGATGTCGGGGAGTTTGGACCGGTAGACGATGTCATTTTGGGTAGTTTCTATAGCCATCTCTTGGTAAAAATGGGATTATCCAAAGAGAAAAAAGACACCAAAATGATTGGTTTGTTCTGAGCAAAATTGGAGCTTTTATAGGCCCATAGGGATCTTCATATAATATATACAACAGGAGGTGTGGTTGGTTAGGGGGAGGGAAATGGGATTATGGAATTGTTTGGGGGTGAAACCGTGAAAGTGAATAATTGGAAATATGATGAAAACATTTGGGGTTGGTGAATGATGATGATTGGAGGCAAAAGGGATGGGTGCATGGGTTTTAGGGACTTGGATCCTCATCGGATCCTTCCCATGCGGATCTTGCGGATGTTTAATCTTAACCGTTCATGTATTAATCATGTGGCCACAAATCAATACCATTTTGTTTTTGAATTTTCACGAAAAACGATACTTCACTGGCCCTTTCTCTCCCTCTCACCGTCTCTCTCCCTCACCCAAACAAGCGATGCAGCCAAAGTAATAGCAGAGAGTCTCTTATTCTGCCTCACCAACGATGCAACTAAAATCCCCATTCTTCCTCACCTCCTTTTCCCACAAACCCATCTCATCTCTGACACCCAAAAATTCGCTAAAAATCCCCAACTTCTGTATCTTCGCTGAGTTCGTGGTTGAACCCATATGCGACTTGGTTCTCGAACTGAGGCTGGCGAGGTGTTGGGAGTGGGCAAAGAATTGTGGATTCCCTTATTTTCTTCCTTCTTGTTTTCTCTGCTAATTGCGCAAGAATTGAAAAAATTTCCCTTTTTTTTCTGTTCATGGTTTTTTATTTGTTTTTAGAGATATGAAGGTTAGTCTTCTAGCAGACAATAATTTCATGAAATCTCTTTTGTAACTTCTGATTTCTGTTTTAGAGATATAAAGATCAGTTTTCTAGCAGACTCAGTGCCAAAAAGGTAGCAAGGAAATGTTAGGTTGCAGACAACACTTTGAAAAGGTGAAAAAATAATTGAAGTTTACTTGTGACTGCAGAATTGTACATGAACGGCCATGATAAAACGGTCCGCTGGCTCCGCATAGGAAGGATCCGAGTCTGGGTTGGGGTTTTGGTTTGGATGGTGGTGGGGTTAGGACATTTTCTAAAGTCAGTCTTTTTACCAACAATTGCCCTTTAACAACCAACTACTGCTACATAAATTGGGAGTATAGCATCTGAGGGTATTTGGCAAGGAAGTGATTTTTACATATCATTTTTAACTTCTCATATATTGAATAAATTAAATAAAATTAAATGATTATAGTCAAAATATGGGCGTGTAAAAGGCTGAAGGATGTGTGAAATTACTTCGTTTTAAGCCCTTAGCGTTACAAAATTGGTTGATGATTTGCTTTGTGCTGTTAGATTTATATCAAAGTTTCCAAACCACATTTTCTAGTTGTGAAAATAGAAGATCGATTGCTAGATTAATTGTCATTATAAATAGTTTCTAAAATTGACACATTCATCAGTGATTAGTTTGGTTCATGAACTTATAAATCGATTAATGCTGCCTTTGAATTTAATTACACAGAACTGAGGGGTCCTTTTTTTTTGGTTGATGTGGAAGATTTCCAACATGATATTTTTCCTAGTTCATCTCCTAAACCTAGTATTATTACTCCTGTAAAATGAGAAAGCCCTCCATGTTGCTTCTCCTCTTCATGCACAAGCTTTGGCGCTAAAAAAATGTGTGCTTTTGGCAAAAAGAAAAGGATTTAAGAATTTAGAGCGATTTGCTCTAGATTTGGAAGTGTTCCTTAAAAGCCAATCATTAGATGATGCTTTACAGATATTTCACAAATGAAATAATTTAGTTTAATCTAAGGACAAAATTTATTGTTTAAGGCCGTCTCATTAAATGCTATAAGCATAAACAATAAGTCCAAGGAATATGTATTAGAGAGAATGTAATCTAAACAAGTTAGACTTAAGAGAACTTTCTCTCTATACACATATTTCAAATGTTCCTGATCATAGGATTGTCAATTGGTCATTGACGCTAAGATTAGTAATACTATGCCTTCTCTTTTCAAAGAGTGACTGGTTTTGAGTCATTAGTGTGGAAAACACCAAGGCAAGTACGTAATGCTTAATAGAAATAGTGAGTTCACTGAACACGATCAAACAGAAGTTCTCATACTCATCTCATATGTAATCAAGAGTATTGATATAAAGAAGAATCGTATTGCATTGTTATTCCAACTAAACAAGTTCCCCACCTCTTCTGCCTAACTTAGGTAGCCATGACATATTGTTAGATGTCACTCATGACTTGTGGAAGCTTTGAGGATTAACACTCGCTAATCTTCACTAAAAAGAGAATTGAAAAGTAATTTCAATTCACAAGTAAGAGTTCTAATCATCCATTGTCTCTCTAATTATAACCTAATGGATCACACAATGTGTAAGGTAGAGATTAAAGAAATACAATAAATATGAGTAAGCCAATTTAATGGATAAATTAAAAGTTAATTCATCAAATGAATAAGTTCGAATTGGGCCTTATGTTAGTTTTGGGCTTCATAGCTCAATGGGCCTTGTTTTATCAAGCCCAAGAATTAAATGTGTGAACAACTTAAGTCATAAAGGCCCAAAATCCTACTATAGTCAATGTTCTAAAAAACGGCCTAGTGGTGCCGATGAGGTTCGAATTGTTAAGAAAAATCGAGGAGCTGTTAGGCGCTCACCTAGGCGCTATTAGGCGGACTAGGCAGTCTAGGCGGCGGTCTCGGTGGAGTGGAGGTTTCCTGGGAAGAAATTCCACCGCTTTGACTCCCTCTCTTTGTGCACCACGACTTTTTTAGATGTTGCGACTCGCTCTCTTTGAAATCCATCGAAGAAGATGAGCTTACAGCACAAAACAAAAGAAAAGGAAACAAGAAAAAAAAGGAGAATGTACAGAAGGAAAATGGAAAGAAAAAGAAAGAAGAAGAAGTGGAAAGGAAACAAGACGAAGACAATGAGAAAAAGGAAAGAATTAAAATGAATAAAAGTTTTTGGTTTTCAAGACGTCAAAAATGAGTCTCTTGACTGATGTGAGGGATGGGAACTAGGGGCGGAGGGTAAGGGTCACACCACATACGTGGGATTTTTTATTTTTGTTTTTATGAAAGTTAGATATAATAATTCAAAATATCTTAACTAATATGGCATATATGTGTGTTTTTAAATTTTGACCTTTGGATACTAGTTTTGCATTTTATCATTTTATTTATTTATTATTGTATTCATGAATTTCATACAAGTATAATTTTTTGTAAGTGTCAATATGCACTTACTTACAAGATATACAAGAAATTTACCTAAATCTGCCTAGGCAGCCTAGGCGCCCGCCTAGACTCTGCCTAGCCACCTAGGTACTAGGCGCTAGCCTGCCACCCGACTAGCGCCTAGGGTTTTTCAGAACCTTAACCATAGTTAGGGTCAGCCATATAGAGAAGGGGTGCTAGGGCTTTTACATCATAGCTTAGCCTTCTTTAGGTTTTTGTATGGAAAATTGGAGAAGCATCACTCTCCATTTTCTCTCTACAAGGCCGGCCACCATAGGAGAGGATACTAGCATCTTTTTCTCCTATAGTCACTCATTTCCTCTTCACA
>JAOTRO020171356.1:0-12301 GCA_028566515.2 Pyracantha coccinea | reverse complement strand
TCCTTGGGTTTTGCAAATTTTTCAAATGAAGTGACTATTCACATCAGATGCCATATAATATGATATAGAAATGTGGTACAAAAACATGTTACGAATAGCATCACTCAATAATTAATCCCCCATACTTTTAGCTGTTCTGGGTCATCTTGTTCATGCAACTTGAAATTGATTGAGAGCTGGTCCAGCGCCGGAACCAACTGAAAATGAAAGGAGTCAGTAAAATAAGGAGGTTCTAGACTTGCTCAAAAAAGCCAGCCGGACAGAAAAAATAATCATATCTTCTTGCAAGTGCATTACACAATTAATTATTTGCCCATCTTTGTGGACTGATATACTCATGCTTTAGTTCTTTATTCTTTCATTGATACCTTTATCCTAATGAATTCTAAATATAGACTTAGATAAATTAGTTAAAGTAGCGTGCTCTTCTTTCTGCATTCACGTAACAATTCATTCCCAATCATTTTAATAAAGATAATGTATAATATCATATAGTTTGTAAATAAAAAAAATATGTCCATGTAATGGATTAGCAGTGAGATTATTTCTATTTTGTTGTTTCCATTTCTTTCATTTTTTTGCAATAGGCGATAGCTATATTCTATTTTGTTTTTGAAAAGACACGGTAGAGTTTTATGGATACATATTCTTTAGTGATTAATTCTTCGATCCAGAGCTAATTTGCACAAACAAATATAAACATTTTTTTGTCAGAACACAAACGAACATATAAGTGGTAATCCCTGAACGGCTAACATGCACAAACACCATCGGTACAGCTTCCTTCTTAGCAAAACAAAGTACAACCCATCTTGTATTTGACTTTCCATTATAAAAGAAACATTTTGTGTGTGTGTGTATACATATACATATATATATATATATATATATTATATAATTTATAAAGTGAATACTTGTAAACGTATAAGTTAAACCAATATATAATTTAGTTTGTACTTATGAAAAAAAATCCAACATATAAGTTAAATCTACCTTTTAAATACGTAACGTTACCTGAAACCAAATTGTAGAATGCCAAATCACAAGTCAAACATTAATAGTATATATTAACATAACATTGTACGTTTTGCGTGTAATTAATCATATACAGTGTGGAATAGATATTGCTAAGACATTAGATGCATTTTCTTTTTTTCTTTTTGAAGTAGAAGTACGATATTCATTGATTGAAAGAGAATACGTACAAATAAGAGGATCATGTGCATACATGGGCCTCGATAAGAATCTTACCGAGAATTTCAACCCGATCGAAGGAACAAAAAGCGTCCCACACAAACTGCTTAAAAGGCTATCTATCCTCAATAACCAATTGGTTCACAAAGTTGCTAAAACTCAACTCAAGCAATTCTTCCATCTGGCAAAGTGCTTTCTTCGATCAACATATCCAATATAAGGTCTTGTGGCTCCCCTATCCAATATTAGATGCATTTCCTTTATCTGTTAGATATGTACAAACCCTATGATTTTTCCATCAGCTTCCAAAGTATATATAAAAGAGAAACATAAGAAAGAGGAAACTTTACCTTCCATCCATAAAGCGGTTGAGACCTGCAGTCTACACGTTATGAGTGGTGCAATACACACAAACTTCCTTTTTATAATTTCTCTTCGCTACTTTCCTTTGTTTGTCTTAATTTCTTACTTTCGGCATTGTATTTCTTAACTTTTTTTGCACTTTCCATGCATGTTTCTTTTCTGCAACAAGCTTTCACATTAAGTCCCCTGCATCATGCATATACATATATACATATATATAGGTATCCAGTTGTTAATGGTCATTGGAGATCAATCGAATATCTAATCCAATTAATTTTGTTGGCCATTAAATTGTAGTTTGTAATCGAATCCAATGCCCCTTAATAATATGAGGATATTTGGCTGCCCAGAAAAAAGCGTTTTGATTATACAATTTGCTGATTGTATCAAAGATTATAATTTCTATAATTTTAAATGCATATAAGATCAAAAGAATTATGAAACGATCCATAGAAAAAGTAAGAAACCAACGGCTTGAATTAGATTGGAATATTTTAAAACAAAAAAATATACTGAAAACTTAGATACAATGAGGATCCCTTGTGTTGAGGAATTTCACATTAATGAGATGAATGACCTTATATGGGCTTATAAGTAAATTGATCTACTCTCCATATTGCCAATTGATTTTCTGGTGGAACCTCAACTATTTTCATGTTATCAGAGCAGGTTGTCCGACGTGTAAATCTCAGAGGCTATGCTCCTCGTCGTCTGATTGTATTATCCATGTGTTAGGCTTGAAATTTCGTCAACGTGAGGGAGCGTGTTGAGCATAAATCACACATTTCTCAAGGGCTACACTTGCTCCACGTCACCTATTGTATTGTCCATGTATTAGGCTTGAAAATTCGTCACACGTGAGAGAGCGTGTTGAAAATGAATCACACATTGATGGAGGGAAAAACTTTACATGAGCTTATAAGTATGTTGGATTATTTTCTATATTATTAATTAGTTTAATGATGAAATCTCAACTTATTTCACCTAAAGACCCCTAAGAGCTTCATATCAAACTTAACTTTGCAAGCCACAACAAAAGGAAGAAGAGAAAAAGCAAATAAAAACATTACGCTTCACATGACCAAGGGTAACTAATTCATCCACTAATATCGCCTTCACGATAGACATGGTTGAAGCTGAACACCTGCAGATTAATTAAATTGGATTGTATGTACGAACCAAGACATTTCTTTTTTACAAAACCTCAAGTGAGTATAAATCTCATTATGAATAAAGAAAAGAGATTTTGCATGTGCTTATTCATATTAAACTACTCCCTATACAGTTAATTAGTTTTATCATTAAACTTCAACTTTCTTAAAATAAAGTGTAATTCTGCTCGTAAATTATTTTATTCTTTCATTATAATGAATGGCGGCCATACATTCAGTTCCATGATAGGTTGGATGTCTTTCCAGCTGGGACTTTGACTAATATCATGAGATGTACTTGTGTTGGTATGGAAAAGAATCCTCGCCGGTTCATTTTTTGTTGGATCTCTGGGATCATGTGATATTGACCGTTCATTGTATATAGTGCCATCAGTTTTTTGTTAGTACTATTTATATTTAATTTAAAATATAAAATAATTTATGACCGTACGATATACGATGAACGGTCACGATCACAGGAACACTAGAAAAAGAATCTAGCGAGGATCCTTTTCCATGTTGGTATTGGTCTTATTGCCAACGGGATCCTCTTCAGATCTTTTGGTGAGGATCTTGGTGATCTGTGAATCGTATTCGTTCATCATATATCGTGCGATCAGTTTTTATCAAGTACTGTTTGTGTTTAATTTTAAATAAAAATATTTAAAATGATTTCTGACCGCACAATACATAATGAATGAACACGATTTACGAATCCTCGAGATTCTTACCAAGTGAATCTGACAAGGATCCGGATTTGTCTTTTTGTAGTTTATGCTGAGTTGTAAAGCACACATAGCTGAGGAAGACACGATCAGCTTTTTCTGGCATCCATGTTTATCAATTTTACGAGTGTTATTATGAGTACTTCTTCTGATTTCTCCAATGCTTCATGATAGTGCGCATTCAGCTCAGGTTAAATTTTTTATTTATTTATATATTGTCATAGTTAATTGTTTAGGGCATATAATTGATGACCCTTTAGAGTTATAGTTTTAGGTTTTAAGTATCCTAAAATCCAATATTTAAAAATTTTGAAATTTAAGCTCAAAATAGTGATTATGCCTAGGAAATTTGATAAAGTGCTATTTTTTCGCGGCTCAAAAATAAATTTTCTTTACAAAATTTTGAAAAAAAAAATTGTGTAAAAGACTTATATATCCTTATAATTTTAATTGCATTATATTCAAGTCATTTGCCTATTTTTCATTTCTCGAGACCCTTTTGAGAACATTTTGAGTGCTAGTCAAATCATCTCTTATCCCGAATATATATTTACTCGGTGCCAGGCGTCCAGATGAGCTCGAGTTGCTCTTGAGAGGGTCTGAAAAATAGGAACGAGACAAAGTTTTCCAATGTAATTAGGGTTGGTTAAGTCCTTTGACACGTAAAAAATGAGAAAAAAAATTGTAAGAGTTTGGAAAAAAAGAAGGAAAAGGTCTTTTAACTGTTTTATAGACAACATTGTGGTTTGTCAATCCAATTCTTTTCAAATTGAGTGAATTGTTGCAGTGCTGAATATGCAAGTGGTATGTATCTCAGTTGATTAAAAGCATTGGCCTATGCACTCGAGGTCTTGGGTACGAATTGCTCAGCCCGCTCCATGCTTTCTTAGTAAACTTCTAGGTGTATCATGTCAGCCAACTTGCACTGTTCGAGGTCTGTCAGTCCAGTTGTATCCAGAAGAGAAAGTGCATTATCATACGATATTTAGTCAATCAAGCGAAAGTTTTGTAGCATGGTTGGTAGCCATTCTGTCAATCAAGGAAGCAAGCCAATAGTAATCCTCTCTCCAGTCTGTGACCGTTATTTAAATAAACTTGGCGTAGATTATCTTATCGTTTCCAAAAAGATTAAAAAAATCATGAAAAAAAAGTTATGGAGTGATCCCACAGGTAGAGGTGAATCTGCTATTTCACATCAAGGGGTCATTTCAGAAATATGAAGCTTTATTTTCTTAATTTCTAATATGCATCATGTAGATTGATCATATTTTTCTATTTTTTATAAAGTGATATATTTACACCAAGGGATGGGGATTTATGTGCTAATTTACATAATGAGCTAATAAAAATAAATTGTTATCAAACTCATCAACCACATGAGTCGAATGTAAGACCTTTAACTTTTAAGTGAAGATAAATACTATTAGAATGTAAAACTAAGAGTAAGATAAAGAGAAATTATAAGCTATAGAGTAAAATAAAGATGGTTAGAAGATGATATTACGAACCGCGGTCACTACTCACTTAATTCGACTTAGAGTTGAGAGTAGAAATTAAGAAAATAGATGAGGAATGGTGGAGTAGAAGTTCAAATCAACAAAACAAAGATTTTTAATGAGAATCATTGCAAAATAACCAAACATGTAGACATGTCCTTAAGACGATCATTTCCTTAAGGAAAAAGTGCACATAAATTGTTTGACCAGTTTACACCTAATTAAGACGATCATTTCCTTACCTTTCCACAGACACAAAAGAAAAAGTGCATGCATTATATGACCAGTTTACACCTACCATGAATGCTGTTTGAACATGGTACGTAGAATAATGAACCCAGCGTATTATGTGATGCAAATTAAATAGGAAAGTCAAATTCGTTACTTACTATGTTGTCAAGTTCAATTCTAAAATATAAAAAATAATAATAATAACACCAGCTTCGAGTCAACTAATAATATGTGATAATAATCCCATGCAAATCTTGAGCCGCTCACTCTCAGGAGCCTAAAACAGCTTGCACATGGTAAAGTCTTCATTAACTGACTTTTGCAGATATCATGATGCGGGGATGTCATCCAGGTAAGTTCGATCGCCCGACATTTTATATGCCATGAATATGATTAGACAAGTAGAACCATGCTGTCTACATAATTTTTCAAATTGCAATCCACTACTTAATTATGATCAGGTCAGCATTTCCAACGTACAAATGCATCCATGGAAAAGTTGGAAATTAAACAAATTAATTTTCACGTCGTTCACCAAAGATTGTATGATTGATTAATCGATTGCGTGGTGGATGAGCAATCTATAAAATAACCTAGTACATTCCAACATGGCAACATAAGAGGCATAAAATATTAAATGAAAACATTGGTACCGGTTACCATGCATTTGACTAGGTGATGTTTTAATTTTCTCCATGAAATCATTTGTCAAATATATCTGTAGTATTTGTTATTCGACTATTCGTTAAGGAGCTCTTTTTTTTTTTTTTGTTCATGGTGGAGAACATCCATTATACGAAGTCTAAAAGGGCGGATTACAAAAAACAAACCCTAGAACCAGCATACAGAAAGAAGATGCCACTTAAGCAAACAAAACATGAGTAATAGTTCTTCACTGTTGCAGTTACAAAATATATAGTACATAAAGGAAAAAACATAAAAGGGTTTCAACCCAAATAAAAAAACCCTCCATAGAGGCCCAAACAGTAGAACTAGTAGATAAATCCTAGAAGCCTAGGTGACAGATAACCCGCCGCAGCTGTCCGAAGGCTAGAATCAGCCAACAACCCACACTGCCAATTCCACACCACAAAATAATAGTTGTTCGCCTTAACATCGTAGACCTTCAAAAAGTCCTTGATAATCAACAAAACTAAACCACAAACAAACAACATCAAAATACCCAAAACAAAGCTGAATTTTATCACTAATTAACCTACAAACCAAAAGGAATAGCCAAACCTCACATCTATATCCAACGCCCAGAGACCAGAACACAGTTCCAATATGCTGCCGAAGTAAGACATAAATTCATAAACAAAGAAGGAAGCCAGGCACCGCGCCGAAACCAATGACTTGGTATCACACACCTTCAATTGAATGAGCGACGTTCGCTCTCAGAGTGGACAGCGGACACAAGAGCTCGGTCAAAGTTCAATTGAGGAGCTTCTAGTTGCCCTAGAATCACTGATTAGTCACTTGTGGATCATGGACTACGAGGATGTATTTAATTGGATGATTTCATTTATATGGCTGTAACATCATAAGTTTTTGAGCTACAAGTATTACAATTTGAACTCGTTTAGAAGTTCTTTACAATTTAACCAGGCGTGGCCATGTTACTAATCCCACTCAAATTATACATAACCAAATGAACGTCATGCTTGGCCACAAAAGGTGGTATTTGGAATTTAGGGTTTCTTGTGATCAATTTGGAAGATTGATCAAGGATTCAGCGTGGAATTCTTTAACCACAAACCCACAAGAAGCATGGTGTTTGGGATTTGGAGTTTCTTGTGCTCGATTTGGAAAATTTGCTCAAGGTGGAGCTAGTGGATTCATGTACAATAGTAATGTTCGGAGAGTTGGCAAGTTTAGATCAAGGTGGGGCTAGGGGACTCATCCATCCGATTATAAGCATTTTTTATTATATATCGTTAAGATTGTCAATGAAGTAAAATCACATTAATTTGAACGTGTACTTTTAATCATGATTTGATCAAACTTTGCAGGCACTTTATACTAGATGTTTGTCGGCTGGAAGATGGTTGTGGAGTCGTTAAATTCTTGGATCATGGAAATTTCTGGGGATCATGTGTTACACTAAATTTCATGAAATCCTCTAAAATATTTAACTAACCTTGGCAACCTCCAGTAATACACTCATCACTATATATTTTAGATTATAATTAGGGAATCATTCCAAGTGCCAATCCTCTATTTTCAAACTTGCGTATGCTGCATGGGTTTCATGTCTACCCACAAAATGCTTTCAATAAATTTGAAAGTTTCATATCTTTTTAATTCGAATGACAATTATAAACGGCACAAGAGTGACTGTTTTTCCTATCAAAAGAAGCAGAGACACCATTTGGAATATATCAAAACCTACAGTCTTGCATGCATCTTGACCAAGTAATTTCCATTATTGTAGGGCTTTGACAATGATAATTTTCCTCGTTGAAATTTCAATGAGTAGAACTTTAGTGAGTAGGGGAACAATTAAACAACAGTAGCCTGACTAATATATGGAATAGATCATGAATGAATTTCTGGATTTTTTACATAAGCCCTAAGCTTAACTAACACAGAAGCTTCTGTGGGAGCTTTTAATTAATAATAGAAACGTGTATTACTTACAAATTCAAGAAACTTCTATATAGGAGCTTCATTTGGGCAATGCATGAACTTTGGAAAAGATATCCTAGAGTAACCAAGAAACTAGATGGCTATAAACAATCCACTCTTAAACTGATAAAGATACATCGATCGAGAAATACCTTTCGTTAGTTTAATTGAATAATCTGCATTACATATGTGCTTCACTCACTAAAATTGAAATGGAAATTGTTGGTTGGGTTTTAAATGAAGGGATATTGGCTGAAATGGTGAAAACACAAATTTCAATCGATGGAATGATCACTCTTTTAGATTTCAGTAATATGTTGTACGTCATTTGAACAATACATATATTGTCGTTATTTGATTTCGGCATTTGAAATATCAAAATCCTCTTATCATCTATTTTTCTTGAATGAAACGAGTACATAATTAGTACACCCACATTATTGTGAATAGAGTTTACAATTCAAAAAATTAAGTAAAAGGATCATATTTATATTTATAGATTATTCATGGTGTGATTCTTAATTTCTAATCTATTCTATACATAATTAATCATATCCATAGTATATTAAAACAAAATGAACACAACGAACAACATTTCTTCTCTCATCATGTACTCCTGGAGAAAGTTTCATTACATGGCAAGTCAAACGGGCTCCAACTACCCATTAACAAGTTTGGATCATGAGGTTCTGGTCCTAATAGCAATGTAGGAGCCTACATTGTATGACTACCACTGTCCATCATTTGAGAAGTAGTAGACCACAATGCCTCTTGGCCTGGCAATGGAGGCAACCCGAAATCGCTTGCATATTGTACTACTTCACTTGTATCTTGATGATGACGATGCTTCTCTGGATGATGAATTAATGGGTCTAATCCACCAATGTACATGCGGTCATTGATGCTACAATTTTCAGTGGACAAGTGATCATGAGATAGAGTAGTGTGACATCCAAGTGACCCAACAAGACCATTTTGATGATGATGATCACCCATTAACTGAGTACTAGTGTTGTCTGAGCTTGCATTGTTCATGTTCAACGCCATGCTTGAAAAATCTAAAGCCGCCGGGTTGAATTCGCTAGGCAATTCTGGTAGTTGATGATCAGATCCAGTAGTACTATCTGAATTATCTGGCTTCTGGTTCAAGAAATTTGCATAAACAAGTGCAAGATCAATACGTGACCCATCTTGAGTCATCGAGGAACTTGTGGAATCACCCAACACGTTGGTGCCATAGGAATTATGAGCACTCCCATAACTATTGGCACTACTCTTATTATCGTTGTGCTGTGCGTGACCTTGTGTGGTGGCGGTGGTGGTGGTGGATAGCCTTAAAGACTTGGACCCTCTTCTATTCTTGCGGCAGCCGCCTCCGACAGGGACGTTCCTGAGGGATCCCCCTTTGGTCCAGTACCTCCTACAGCCCTTGCAAAAGTACCTTGGCTGAGTTAAACTATAGTTGTTGTAGTAACAAAATTTGGTGTTGGAACAACCACACCTGGGACAATTGGGAGATATGTGATGATGATCATCGTTTAGTTTCCATCCTGCTCTCTCCATCACCAATAACCCAATTTCTCATAGGCTTCATCAAAATTTCCCACACACCCTCTTCCTTGCAGAGTTGGAGAGAGAGAGAGAAAGAGAGAAGGCTCAGTTGGGTTGCATGTAAATGAAATAGTATAGTCTATACTCTTATATGGGATATGGTAATATAATTAAGAAAGCAGTTGTGTAGAGTACACAACCCCGTGCATATTGCACACTAGTGTGTTAAGAGATTTTCTCACATTGATAATGTAAATTCTGTTATTTATAATCATGGTCTTAAACGATTGCTAATTGACTTTGGATCAGAAATACGTTCTAGTTCTATCAAAGTATCAAAATAGGCCTAATTTGTATTGTGCAATTATGTGGTTTAAGCCACGCCAAGTAGTTGTCAATTGATCTTTTTCTTTCAGTAACATCATTTATGAGATTTTGAACTGAATCCCCTTGTAATAAAATTAAGATCGATCATCGTCAATAAACCAAACATAGTCAATAGCAAATTCCAATTAATTTTGAGTTAAATACTCTAAGGCAATTAGTATAAGGGTAATGCAAAAGAGACTAAATTTGTAGATAAAATTTTATAAATTAAATGACATAAAAGTTAATGATTAAATTATTACTTAAGTGCTGATTAACGTGTTTATTTCTTATTTCTGACACATTACCTTCCGGATAAAGTAAGAGTGAAGTTTGTTATATCACGTCACATCACCGCAGGTGTCGGTCTTTGCCACACGTAGCACGAGGTCGTTGGTGCCATGATCATGCACACTCGTGACTCACGAGTCGTGAGGGAGATGAAGGAAGCAAACCCCTCGAAATGGGTAATGGTTCCTTTGAGGACCAGACAGCCTTCTATATTATATGTTTAATTATAACTAATAACTCCAATTTTACTACTAATTGAGAAGGCTTCTCAATTAATTTGCAGCTTAATTAGTTTAAAATATCTATTTTTGCACTCGAGCTTTGAGTTCGTTTCTCGTCCTTCCTATCTTCATTTGAAATTTTAAGATTTAAAACAATTTTATATCTCAAACTAAACCAGTGTTTAAGTCTTAAAGAAAATTGTTTTCAAGAAATGTTCTTAAAAAATGTATTGAAAAATGATAAAAAAAATTTAATGGACTACCAAACAAACCCTCCTAAAGCGAATCTCTCAAAACCAAGAAACACAGCCTTAGAAAGGCAACGGATGAAAACATTCGTTGATATATCGATATTTTCATGAAGGAATTACACTAATATTACACCTTTTCTTATAATGTTAAACCACATAATCAAGGTGGGAAAATAATAATGTACAGTTTTATAGTACATTATCGATACAAAATTTCAGGGCACCAAAATTAAATGATTGATCAAAGGTTAACTCCTAGATGCTTTGGGGTGGCAAGACATTGATCATCACTCGACAGCTCCGAGTATAACCCTAAAAGGAAGCATGAGAGACTCTACCGACTCTTGGTCATTCTGTTATATCTGGCCCAACTTCTCCTGTTAATTCACATGAAACAAAACAAATCTAGAGCGTTAGAACGGCATAGTGTCCGAGAAGAGAGAACAAACAAGAACTATGCCATTCTCCAGGCATACAAGGAGAGAGCAAATAAAGTAAACAGAAAACGCATACAGGGAAGAGTCTCGACTCGGTTACTAAAATTTAGAAAGACATGTTCGGGGCAAACAAGGACAAGACATCGTTTTTAAGCCATAAAAAGAAATTTCCAAACAAATCCAGAGGAAAGAAGTTTTTAGCCATAACTGGGATCACAAAAACCAAAAAAAAAAAAAAAGAAGATAAAAATGAGGGGGAAAACATGAGCATGTTAACTAAGGACCTATATGGGAGGAGAGAATTCAAGCATGGGCATTTTGTTCTATATTTTAGATTACTTGGGGTTCGTTTGGAAATGCTTTTAAAATGACTGAAAGCGCTTTTACCAAAATGTTTTTGGGCTCCAAAAGCACTTTTAAGTGCTTTTCCAAAGATTCACTGGCATTTTTCCTAAGGAAAACTAATGAAAAGTGCTTGAAAACTTTGAGTTTTAACGATAAGCACAAAATAAAGGGTAAAGTGAATAGTACCATGATTGATTTTTTAGTGTAAAAATATGGTTTTTCGTTAAAGTAAACAGTATCGATAGTTTTTCGTTAAAGTTCCCTTTGTTTAATTAGTATAGAATCATATGGTAATGCACTAATATGATTATTGGTTATTGATTATTGATATGATTCTATGATTATTGATATGAAATTATTTTTAGGGTGAAAATTAAAATTTGAATTCTTGATTATTGATTAATTAATTGAATTATTACATAATGTGTACAATTATTCATATGATTAGTTGAATTGAATATTTATTTATTGAATAATTTGTATGCTTATTGATATTGATTAATTGAATTGTTGGTTGGATTAGTTATTATGCATATTAGTATAGTCTACTCTAGGATTTAAGAGTCTAAGAATTTTTTTTTCTTTCCATTTTACAGTTACGTAATGGAACGATACTATAAGAAACAATGCTTAAATTTTCCTTCAAACATTTCGGGTAGTCCTTCTCCTTCAAATATTCCAAGAAGTCCTCATTCAAATATTCCAAGTAGTTCACAACAAAGTGAGGTCACTGAGTTGGATGAAATATTGGCTAATCTTTTTGCAGACCCTGGACATAGACGTCGAATGCTTGATTATCCACCTAAATATCGTGAAGCAATTCTTTTGAACGTTGCAATCTTTTAACTTCGCCCCTCCCCCCGTCAATTCCTGGCTTCACCATGATTGTTGTATCTAGTTTATTTATTTTTTTATTTTTGTATACATCCCCTCAAACGTTCTCCAATTCATTTCACAATTGGATGAACTTGTTGTAATCAATGCATCCTTTGAAAATTAGGTACACCATTTCCATAAGTATACCACCATGAAACTAAAAAATAAAAAAGCA
>JAOTRO020171349.1:0-12301 GCA_028566515.2 Pyracantha coccinea | reverse complement strand
AAGACCCTACTTTTCTCCACCAATCATCGCACCCAAGGGCGCGTGCCAACACTCTCATTTCCTTTACTTCACCAAACGACAAACAACTACATTGCACTAAAATATCGGTATCGATGAAAATATTAATATCTAAATTTGTGGAAATACAACGGATATATCGAATATCGATATTGATATCGGTTGTTTTCGATAGAAATGATAAAAATTTGAAATGAAAGTTTAGAGGTTGTCAAACTTTAATTTGGACGAAATATATGAATTTTTCTAATATTTAACAGATATGTAAAAAATATTAACGATATTTATCGATTTTAGCTTAAACTTAAAAATTCAACTGGTATAAGGTGAACTTTAGACTTCGAACTCGTTTGGATGTGCTTTTAGAATGGTTGAAAACGCTTTTATAGAAAATATTTTTAAATTCCAAAAGCACTTTATGTAAGAAACATTAGTTATGTGCTTCTTCTAGGAAGCATATTAGATATTTTTATAGAATTTACTTGTATCTTTACTAATAATTAGTTCAAAAAATAATTTCACAAAAAACATTTGTAGTTATTTTAAAAACACACGTAGACGATATCTATTTCTATATCGAAGAAATTTTAAACATTCATCCAACCGGAATAAGACGCGCGTGAGATCCCTTCCCTGTCCTTCCTTTCCTTTCGCGCCCTCAACTCAGCACTGCTGCTACTCACAGAACCACGTCCGAAACAAGAAATTCACGTAACCGATTCTTGGGTGCACACTACGCACCCCTACCCCGGCGTTACGGCGCACGTTAGCCTCCACGGGCAGCGCATTACCCTGTACTTTTCCTTCCGTACTGGTCATAAACCTCGCCACCTCCACCTCCTCTCTCTCTCTCTCTCTCTCTCATCCCCTCTCTATCTCTCTCTGAAACTTTCTCTTTCCACTGAAAGTACTTTTCCGAAGCCCTAAACTCCAAAACTCGGCGTTTCGCTCTTCGGTTCTTTGATATTCGACATTTGAGGTACGATTATCTCACTGGAACCGTGTGCTGCAAGTCTTCGTCGGGAGCTCGAAGAAGCCTTTGCTCTGCTTGCTTTTTCCCCAAATGGGTTTTCCGACTTTTTGTTTGCTTTTTCTCCAAATGCCAAATCGGTCTTTGTCTCTTCATCTTCCTTTGCTTTCTCTGCTTTTCCTTTCATTTTTTTTTTAATTTTTTTAATCTGAGATTGAAGAGTGAATTAGTAGTGATTTTCTTGTGTGAAAATTTCAGATTTTTCAATTTTCAGATTGTACGTCTCAATTAGGGCATTGTGTTAGGCCCATCAGAGTTAATTTTTCTCCCATTTTTGTTCATGAAGTAGGGTTTATACTCAATAAATGTATGTCTACTTTCTGCGCTGGTCAAGTGACTCGTTTTCGTAAATTTAAAGGGAAAATGGGTTTTCACCTGTGATTTTCGTTGATGTACATTTTTGTTGCTAATCTTTTCGAGTAATGGCGATATTTGTTGATGTATTAGTCATTGAGTTATGTTACACACAAGGAGGATGTGAAATTTGTTTGAATATAAACTTGTGTTGAGTGATTTGCGAGCTGCATTTTGATATTCGGGTCGAAATTTGTTTAAGAGGGTTTGTTGCAGCTAGCAAATGTGCAAGATTTCCGTGTAGGTGTGTGCCCAGGGGAGTGCTGTTTCTCTTTCTAGAATCATGTTTTTGAAGCTTTGGAGCTCTAATGATGATGATATTTATCTGACTGAACTGTTCTCACTCGAAAGATAAACAGCGTTAATCGTTTCTTTCGGTGTTCTTTAAACAGCTCCCTTTTGCATCGTCAAGAGACAAATATGGAACGAAATCTTCAGTTTAGTTGGGGTGAGAAAGCTGGAGATCGGAATAACAGAGGTTCCCAGTTTTATTTGTCGTTCACGATGGAAGGCGTTGAGTACTTGCTTTATGACAGCGTATATCTTTATCATGCTGGTTCTCTTGAGACCTATATTGGTAAGCTGGTGTCAATATTTGAAACAGAGACCCATGAGAAGAAGGTAAGGGTCCTGTGGTTTTTCCGTCCTGCTGAGATATGCAACTTCCTTGGTGATTACGAACCACACTGGAATGAGCTATTTTTAGGTTCGGGTGAGGGTAAAGGCCTCTCCAATATCAATCCTCTGGTAATTTAGATTTTATTAGAGTTATTTTCCTAATCATGTTGATTTATACTTCTCACATTTAAGCAGAGTACTATTGCATGGTTAGGCAAGAGGAGTAGAGCAATGCTCTGTTTGCCTAGATATTCCCTTGTTGTTACAAGTCTTGATTCTTTCAGTTATAATTATGAGTCTTGATTCTTTCAGTTATAATTATGCGTCTTGATTCTTGTTTGAATTTAACCTTTGTTTTTGCTTGAGGATGTTAACCTGGAATAGATGAACGTTCTCGCATTACATGTATCAGTTTCTTTCTTACTAGAAACACGTATCAGTTTCTTTCTTACTAGAATTTGTGTTTCTTAAGTTAAAATAATGGACTAATAGGAAAGAGGAATAATCAGTTAGTATGAAAATCTTTGGGTTAGCCGACCTCACTTAGCGGGATAAGGCTTTGTTGTTGTTGTTGTTGCATAATCATTACATAACATGGCATTCATGCATTGCTATTAATGAAAGTGATCAGGTAAAGTGTGTTATAGGGTATGATAGTGGGCAGCAAGTTTAGATGTTCCTTTCATGCATAATGACTACATGGGACAGTGCAAATGAGATATTATTAGTTTGCGGTAGGCAGGTTTGGGATAGGAAGAAATAGGTTTTTTTATGGTTAACTAGTGGAATATAATAGTTGCTAACCTTAACTGCATGTATTTCTTTTATGCAACTGTGGCCTAAATATTATAATCTTTCCTCTCAGATCAGAATATTGGCTTTGTTTTCTCAATTAAAAGCTATATGGAAACTATTTTAAGGTTCTTTAGTTTCTGCATATATACAGAATTGTTAACAAGGGTGTCCTCATGTTATATTAAAATATATTTGCATGACACCCTTTTAAATACAAATTTTAGGAAGCAATTGCTGGAAAATGCAATGTTGTCTGCACATCAAGGGACGACAGGAATCGTCAGCCCTCTAAAGAAGAGTTGAGAACGGCTAATTACTTCTTCTGTCGTACATTTGATGTTGGAAAGTGTGAAATATTGGAGAATTTTCCCGATGAAATAAGGGGACTTACAGGTCAGTCAAATATAGGATGTTAGATTGTAATCAGACATGTTTATCCTGTTATTTCATTGCGTATTGTTTCTATCTTTTGTTGGGATGTAGCGGTTTTGGCCTATTGTTATGGGATTAGCGAACCACCGTCAAGAGTTTCCATACTGTAGGTTTGATTTAGAACACTTCTACACAAGCTAATTTGTTTATGGAAAATAGTGAAATATGTTTATAATCAGAATGCTACTGTCACTTTCAAAGCCTGTTACCAATTTAGGTAGCAGTTGAAAGAGATGACTCCATACTTGTAGGTTTGCTATACATTTGCATCTTTAATGTATACTTAACTCATAAGAAATGAGCACATTGTTGCAGATATAACAAATAAATGTTTGTAAACTTGATGTCATTTCTCAAGGACTGGTACCCCCTTCTAAGAAACAATCAAATTCCCCTTACTTGTAGCTAATAGAACTCTACCAGGAGGAAAGAGAGAAGGTGGGGAGGAAAAGAGCAACTTTGTTGCATAACAAATCGTTAACTCCTCACAAGGGAATATGAACGAAGAACTAATTACCTGTTGTAATCAACGATGAAGTTAAAAAGATAATGGCTTTAAGACTTATTTTCTAACTAAATTCTATTGAGATTTATCCTAAAAGAAATCAAAACATTTATTACTTTCTTGATATAATATCGCTTAAAGCAAACTGATATGAGATATCCTGGTCAAATTGCGGCTACATGTCACGCAAGGTCTTGGAACCATATAGTGAAAACTGACATTTAAACTGACATTAACAATGCTGAAGTGATTCACCAATGACCTGGAGTGCATTTAATATCCGTTTAAATTTCAGATCAAAGTTAATTAAAACTGTGGATGTGTTTATTGGTTTTAAATTCCCATAGCACTATTTAGAATAGTCTAATATTTACTATGTATTTGTGTCTCCCTATAATTATAAATGTTATCCTTTATATGATTTCTTTTGTAGCGCATATTAATATCTATCACTGTCTTCAAATATTTCGATTGCAATGCAGTGGAGAGATATTTTAACAAGAGAAACAATGAAAAGTTCCTCAGGATTCCCAAGTTCCAGACAAATTTGAAAGATCCAGCTGGACAGTCAATGGTGTCTTCCAAGTTAGGTTCGGCCAAGTTGATGCCCTCTCCAGTTAAAATTGACAAGTCTAGCAGCAGAATAAACCCTGTAGTGAGAGGTTATTTCTGAGAATGCCAACTCTGTATGTTACTTCCTGATTTAACTGATAGATGTAAATACGACTGTTTCTGACACCTACAGAATCGGAAGTGCCAACGGTTCGTAGTGGTGCGCGGGCATATGCTTCAAATGAGACATTAAGACTTCAACCTGGATTTGATGGATTTGCAACTCAGTCTGCTAGAATATCACATAATCAAGAGAAAGAAAAACGCAAAACAATATTTTTAGATCAACCACCTCGACCACCTATTGCTGCATCAGATAGCCGTCCTTCCAAGAAGATGAGAGTTCCAGTTGGTGTAGATTCAACTAAGGGGGAAAATTCTGGAAAGAAGGCAGATGTTGTAAGTTTTAGTGTTTTCAGCTGTATTTTCTTCTCTTTCCAGATTTTTTTTGGTGGAACTACTCATTTTGTTTTAAACACATACAATTTGATATATGCTTTTGATTTTACTATATTTTCATTTGTGGCTTCCTATATTCAGTTGTTTTAAACGTGTAACCTGTAAATGCATGCCTCTGAAGTTAATGCTACTGGGAAAAAAAATTGCATTGCTGTCTGAAATAAATAGTGGTTCTTTTGAGAATATGAAGTCTCACATGAAACAAAGCCTTGCATTTCAGTAAATCAAATCATGGTCCTCTGGAATTAGATGAGCTGTATATTCTAATTCTAACATTATATCTGATAATCCTCAATGCAAATTTATGCAATTGCAACTTCCCATTGAAGTCGGGAGAGTGCTAGGGCATAATATAATTGTTCACTCGCATTGTAACATCTTATTCATTTGGAAATACCGCAACTGACAAATTTTATCATGTTAAATCTAGAAATTTTATTTAATCTCCCAAGCTTGGATATCTATGGACGTGCAATAGTATGCTGGATTTCCAAACACGCATGCACACAAGCTGTTCACAATATTTGTTAATGAATTTGGTTAATATTCTGACATATATAGTTTCTTGAATGCAGGATAGAACAAGGTGGTTCAAACAAATAGTGAGTTTCTATTTTGAAATATCTTTCCTAGATTTTCCCATTTGATGTTTGATTGTTCATACAAATGAATGGTTGTTAATGTTTTGTCAAAAGGCTTCCTATTTGTCTTGCAAGTTGCAATGCAAGACAAAACAATAATAGTGAAGGAAGGTAAATATTGAAATTTTCATTTATGTTTAAATTATTTCATCTTATCAAATTCTCACTTGTTTGGTGTCTAGGATTGCCTTGGATATGATAACTCACTGGATTCAACGAATATTGAATAAAGAAATGGTTGCCCATTTATTTTCTGATGAATACTCAATTAACATGATATGCAACAATATGTATGACGGGCAAAAAGAAAAATATGATATTTTATATGCTTAGAATTAACAAATAACTGGAACAGAGGATGAGAGGTTTAGTACAGAAGACCTCCAAAACAAAAGTTTTGATACCATGTTTGGAAAAACTTAAGCCGTTAGGGAATGCATCAACAAAGTTTGTCCAGTTAGCAGAACCTGGCTGCATCCCTCTCTTTCGTACTTCTCTTCCTTCTTCTCTGGGTCTCTTAACAACGTATGCCAAGTTAATTGAACCCTTATCATATGCCAAATTACCCTTCTGCTATATGAAAGGTTAATAAAATGAACTGAAAAGAAATGCAAAAAGAAAAGTCTAAGTTTATTTGGGATATGTTAATATTGATGAGATTGGTATCCATTTCAAAATTTGCAGCCTTGGGAGGAAAGACTGCAGATAGCTCAAGATGCAGGCCAATTGGTCTTACTAGACAATCTTGAGCCATCCTATTCATCATCAGAAGTAGAGGTAATATTCCCCTATGTGTATAAAATTAAGTTGTTAAGGCAGTCAAAGAAAACCAGTTTAGTATAAAGTGCATTGTATCATCCTTTCCAAATTCTCACACAAGAGGATCTAGGCTTCATCCGCACCAAATTAGGGGCCTGTTTGAGAGTGCTTTCGTAGGAAGCACTTTTGTATGAAGCGATTTTTTTAGGACCACAAGAATAAAAACCGAGTGCTTCATGGAAATGCAATTGGAAACACTTCTTGGAGGAGGAGCACCTATCAGGTGCTTCTCAGAGCACTAAAACATTTTAACTTAGAAGCAATTCCAAAAGCGCTGCTGAACTGGCTTAGGTGGGAAATGACTAATGTACTGGACGAAGTAAAAGAAATAAGTTACAGGGGCAGAGTAGTTGGGCCTAGTGTTAGACATTCTGTATAATCTACATTCCTTTTTCTTCCCAGGGTCTAGTTTGGCAAGCATTTGGAGAAGAGGTTGAGGCAAAAATGTTACAATACAGTATTCATCCTACTCCAAACTATGGTATAACAGCTTGTTGGGGATCTATACTTATTTTCAAATGATTGCATGCTTTATTTGGTGGTAGATATTTAATGCTTTTGAGGCTGAAGCTTAATTTTGGACTAATTACATTTATCCTATCATGGTTGTACAGGCAAGGCTTTTGTCATATTCAAGTCGAGTGTTGCTGCTGAATCTGCAATAAATAAATTAAAGGAGGGATGCCTTGTTGCGGACAAGAGGTAGTCTATTTTCTCTCTTTCTATATTTACAATAGCATGTTCATACCTCTCTCCCTTTCTGTGTGTTGGAGTGTTCAAGATCCCACGTAATTATTCTGTGAAATTTATTAAAATAATTTCTGTTTGAAAATGACAAACTATAAATCAATATGGTTGATAAGAATGACTAGCACAATAACATTCTACCTGTCAATCATTCGATATTATTTCTTTCCTTTTTTTTCATTTCCTCCTTGACGCAGCGGATATAACAAGGAAGCTCGAATGTTACCTTGGCTAGTAAACCCTAGAATTCTCTAGGAAGAAAGAGAGAATAAACTCCAATTTGATTGATAATATGAATAAGATTACAAACCTAAGGCCAAGATGACCTATTTTATAATGTTCTTAACCTAGAAGCCCTAGGAAATCAAATAAGAAAAGAATTAAACAAATAACAAAATATTAGAAAGATCCTCAAATACTAAAATCCAGTTCTTGGAAATTACACGCTGGAATTTGGCCAAATTCTGACTAGGCTTGTGAAAGAAGAAGTCTTGTGGATATCGTCTCGTTCTCTTCGAATCCATATATTATGGACCCAAAACAAACATGCCAACCAAAGTTATGTCAATCCGAACAGCCCGAAAAGTACAAAACATCCACTTTTGGGATATGGCAACAGCAAATAATCTTTTAACACGAGAATTACCAATTCTCCAATCATTTTTCCGTCCTACATCACTTCTTCCTCTTGGAATTATCTTTAAAATGCACCCATTGCCGTGATTCACATATGTTTGATGCTTGTCATGTTTTTTATGGTGTCAAATGCAAGTTAGTTACCATTATGATGCCTTTGTATACCAGATGAGAGAATCGTTGTACTCATTATTTCAAATGACTAGATGTAAATGATATGTTTTATCGTTTTGCTTTGTAAAGACTTGGGCCTTTAGTTTCTTAAATCATTTACAAAGGCAACTGTTAAATTGGTACAAGTTATGAAATGATTCAACTCCACCGATTTTGCAGACCTATCATTGGTATCAGAAGAACTCTAAAAGTGCCTGACAAAGCAGCGAGATTTGTTGGACATCTGAGCATTCCCAAACTCAGGTTTCATGGTCAGCGTGAAGAAATGGTGACTAACCTATCCCTCAAGTAACAGTAGTCGAAGGAGACAATGTAGTTCGATAATTTGAATCATTTGTTTCCCAAGTCTCCATTAAATTATTATCCCTGCATATAAATAAAAAATAAAAAATAAACTATACTGGAAACAATTTAGGCATTATTTAGTATCCAATACTATCACCATTTCAAACAGTTAATGGTTATGAATTTAGCCGATTTTTTGCATGGAGACTTAAAAGATAGAAATCTTGGATCATTGAACTACATTGCAAAGTTAAAAGATGCAAACACTGTTTCTAATAACACTACTTGAGGTGCCTCTCAACTACTGATACATGCACGTTTCATCGAGGGATCCCTTAAATGGGGTTATTAGAAGGACACATTGTTGCAGCTCAACCTGTAATGTAGTTTGACAATCCGAAATGGCCATATTTTAGGGTTTCTTTTAGGACTCATCTCTGTAAAAATATCAGTCAAATCAGAATCTCTTTAACTCCAATGTGTTTCCCTTGTGGGATCCTCTTTGATGGATACATTGTGGTCCACTTTCACTGTAGCTTAATGATCCAAGTCGGCTATATTTTAGGTCCACTCAAGGATCATTCTTGCAAACAATAAGCCAAATCGAAAGTAAATGGTGATAATTTCAATGTTTGTTCGGATACACTATGTTCATCTGTTTATGTTATCACAATTAGATGTCTTAATGGTCTTTGGATTGATTTTTTGCATCGATGATTTTGGATGGAGACTTTAATGAACTACACTGCATAGTGGGCTTGCCAATGCCTCTCTAATAATCATATGAATGAATTCTTTCTTGTTCCTTTTGTAGAGAAAGGCAGTATCAACATCACACTGTTCTCAGCCCAATACAATCGAGTACGACATGGCCATGGAATGGTGTCTTCTACAGCAAAAGTCAGATTTATGGTGGGACGCTTTATACAAGGTGCTCCGAATTTTCCTAATCATAGCACACTAGCCATTTTGCCATGATATTTAATGTAGACTACAATTTTTTCTGAAGTTACTCATGCGCTTTCTGTTCGATGTCCCAAGCACAGTACTGTTTCGGTGGAGAAAAACAAATTTAAATTTCATCCTAGTGGCCGAAGGGCCACTATTCAAACTGTTTCTATGTAGAAAAACAAATTTTAATTTTGCAATCAACTAAGAAAAACTTCTTATACTTTTAAACCTGACTTGGGGTAATTTTAGAAAATTCAGTACTGTGAGAAAAAGAAACATTTGATGTGTTTTCTTTGTTCACAGATTTGGGACTTCCGACTTTACGTGTCTCCCAATATTAGCGAATAATTCTTCATTTTTTAACGTTCTAATATGTTAGTTTTCCTCCCCTTGGGAGCCCCTTCTCTGCAGGAACATGAAAAGGAGACTGGAGATGGTATTACAGTGAAAAAGCAATTGTAATTAGCTAGGCACCCTCGGTGAGCTTGCATCCTTGGCTGAAATTGTTATTGTGTTGGCTGTGTTTACTATCCTTGGCTGATATTAGCATTGTTATATTTTTTGCAGGAGAAAATTGCGTTTCTTTTGTGGATTACGGTAGAGTCAGACAAGGGTTGCCTCATAAATTGGACAGCATACAGGGTCCTGCCCATGTAGAAGATTGTTGTAAATCACTGACAACGTAGACATCAGGTTTGTGTAAATCTGTCATCTGATAAAATATAATTTTGCAATCTTGGGAGGAAATATTAGAATCGAGTTCATACGGTAGCATGTCTTAATTATTCCAAGGATAGTTTTAGGTCAGCTTGTGATATGTGCATCTTTTGTAACAACTCTTGTTCACTACAAATTGAGCGTTATGATGCGCCTAAATATAGAGCTTCACCATTCATGGTTGACTGTTAATTTTGCATCGTTGTGTTTACAGTGTTTTCCCTTTGCATTTCTTTCTTACGTATACCCATATTTGACTCATTGTGAATGGGTGGCTGGGAGTGATTTTAATACAGCGCCTGTTGTTTGGTCCTCTCTTTAGCATGACTAGTTTTTCGATGCGGCTACAGCATTGTTCGTCTGTCATGTTACTAATCTACTCGTCGTGATCTGTCTATCCGTTAATACTACTATACCCTAAAGCATAAATCGGTTGTACCTGCGAAGGGAAGAATCAAGAGGATGGGGCCTAGTTTTTATGCATGAAAGGATCCCAAATCCTTTTTTCTTTTGACAAAGAATTTCACTTGTTCTGGGTCTTTGAATTGCTACCGCAGACTTATTCCCTTTTGCTTTAGTCGGATTTTGTGGGTGCTCGGTTGAGAGTGAGCAACAAGTAACAGGTATCCGCACTTATTCCGCATCTTCTACCCAAGTTTTCGTCTTTAAAACCAGTCGTTTCATACCGAGTGATTCGGAAAATCAATAACTAAATCTTGCATGTAAGGATCGAACTGATTTTTGTTTTAGGTTATGAAGTTCAATATTGAAATCTTGCAAATAAGGATCTAATGTTTTTGCACTGGTTATGAAGTTACGTTCCACCGTAAAACTAATTGGCAATATAGAGAGTAGACTAATTTACCTATAAACTCATGCAAAATCCTTTTTTCCATTAACGTGAGATTCATTCTCAAAAAAAAAAAAAAAAAAAAGGTATCACATGGTTGTACATATAATTATGTATTAATCTCGTGGTATTTTTCTTCGTTACGTTGCAAGAAGTCTCGAGTTCAAATCTCTCCTCTCCATGTACATAAGAAGTTTCAAATGCACCAACGTTTTAGAAGTCTTGAAAGGGAAGTTCCGTTTTAGCTTACTATGTGTGACTCATGTGCTAATAAATAACACAAAGTTAACAGAATTTTTAATTTTGGATCTAAATCTTAACTTACCAGCTAGAAAGAAAACCTAAACCCTATCTTTTTCTAACTTACCAGCTTGCTCAACCTAAACCCTTTGACCAAAAAAGAAAGAAAAAAAAATCTAAAACCTATCTTTTTCTAACCTACCAGCTTGAAAGAAAAACAAAAAACATTAACGTGTCTTATTTTGTTTCTTTAAGATTAGAGTTTAGGTTTAGCATAACGGAAAAGGATCATCTCCCCTATCCGTGACCACAATTAAGTAGATTCATAGCTACTTACAATGAATTCTAAAAATAAAAATAAAAATGAACGAACTATTAACTATGTACTATACTATATATTAATAAAATTCTCTTTGTCTATAACTAAAAACAAAAAAAAAATCTCTTTATCAACCAAAGATGATTACTTCTATGTCCTTATTACCCTAAATCAATTGAAATACGATTTTGATAGCTAAGGATATTATAGTAATTTTATTTACCCTATTATGATACAAACTATTCAAAGTCACTCACTTACAAGTAAGTGTTTATAGAGTCAAGTGCCAATTTAGTCATTGAACTATCACTTCATTGAAATTAGATTTCTGAATTATTTTTTTTGGTATAATATATCCCTAAATTCATTAAAATTTGCTAATTTCATCTCTACTAGTATATTCAAAGCTACCTATAAGCCATTAACATTTCATATATGTTGCTAATCTAATGTCTAATTTACCCTCGAAAGTTAACTCTATAACTATTTCTTTATAGAAAATTATCAATCTACCCTCCAATGTGTATCACATGCAAGTAATACGATTTAAATTGACGGAAAATTGAATATAGTAGCTTCGAATATAATATTAGGGATGAAATTGGTAGATTTTTATAATTCAATGACTGATTTTTTTGAAAGAATAGTTTAGGAACCTAACTTTCACCCAGGTGATAATTCAAAAACTAAATCAACAGTTCACTCTTGTTTATATTTAATAAAAATGATTGAAACCTGATAAGTCACTTTCTTTGAATGTTGCTGTTGTCCGAGTAGTGCATGCACCACCATCTAATGATCATGAAAATATTGAATTCTGATCAAGAAAAAGAGGAAGAGGTAGCAAATGTGCATGTTACTACTTAAAGAGTTAGATACATGGGATGATGTGGATTGACTTGGAAAAGGTAACAAGTGAAACGGGAAAACCATTAGGTACCGTTTGGTACGCAGATGGGATAGGACGGAACAGAATGGGACGGGGCTGGATGGAACAGAGGTTCCATGTATGTTTGGTATGCGCAGGACGGAACATGATGGTTAATTGTTCCGTGCCTGCAAAAAACAGAAAAACCCAACCCAAATCGGACAAATAAGA